>QGOA01002057.1:0-20502 GCA_003313075.1 Termitomyces sp. MG16
TTCTGAAGTCAAAGTTGAAGAACGGCGCCGCAGCTGCCAGGCATAGTGAATTGAAGGATACGCAGGCGCATCTGCAAGCGATTATGAGTAGGAGAGGAGTGAGCCCGGAGTTGTAGCAAGATATGATAACAGTTTGAACGTGAGCGAATCTATCACACGTGAGTAAGAATTTGCAGACTCACTACATGAAATCCCTGGATAATACCTGGAGGCAAAGGCTTTGGACAAGCTCAGAGGACCTGTGGAGAGCTGGAGTAACTCCAGGGAAAGGGAAGAACTTGGGTGAACCCAGAGCTCAGGGGGAGAGAGGAAGAACTAAGCTGCACACATCTCTGCGTCTCAGTTATACTACCGTTGACCTACCATGGAGATGATTGCAACACAGCACAAAGTTTCACAAAACAAGCTCAAATTTAACAATGAGCGCGATGGAGAAGAATGAATTTGACAACATTTCAGGTGGCAGCCCCACTTTGTTTGGCTCTACTTTGCTTTGTGTGGTTGGTTGTTTATAATAAAGACACTTATCAATGGGCATGGTGGCTGTGCCCAAGCCGACTTGTCGAGGGTCTGCACAGCCACCATGCCCATTGATCCGACCACACACAAAGCAAAATAAAGACACTTATCAATGGACATGGTGGTGGCTGTGCCCAAGTCAACTTGTTGAGGGTCTGCACAGCCACCATGAGCCACGAAGATGGAGAGTGCGTGTGTGCCAGGGGTGGAAATCAAACACAAGTATAGCGTTTAGCAAATGTTAGACTAAAGAATAATAAAATACAAGAAGTGATGTGCGAGAACTGTATGTCGACAGTACTCATGGTGAGACAAGATCTGTAACGTGAGAGAGCGACTGTGCGCTCACCTGGGCAGCCAAAGGAGAAGGAGAAGGACGACTGAGAAGAAGGCTACCCAGAATGTCTGAGACATGAGCCCTACTGTTCGCGACACGGAAACCGCCAGACCATGGCAATGTGCCGAGAATGGCATCTGGCCAAAGAAGGGGGAGAGGGGTGATGTGATGATCGGAGGACTTCTTGGCATGCAGAGGCCTCCAAAAACGCTTGGTAGTCGCCTTTATGCAGTCAGAACTGAAAGAGGATGGTCGTGTGACAATGTCACATACTAACAACACGACTCTCATGTGATCAACTTCTCTGAAAAGATAGTTATGACTAAAACTCCAGCACTCGTCCTGAAGAAGATAAAGTCAGCAGAAATGAAGGTTTGGCGACAACATAATTCTGAGCTACCCGAACCTCAGAAGAAAGATGGAACAAGAGCTCAACCGTTCCCTTTAAGCCCCCAGGTATTGAGTAGCATTGGATTGTCATCATTAATGGCTGGACCATCCGATCTCAAACGTTCCTCCTTGGGAACTTATGAAGAGTAAGTCTCAAAAAAAATTGAAGAAGGATGACCCAGATGAGAAGAATGACCCAGATGAACAGGACGCAGATCAAGGTACATTGAACCTATCTATATACACCATCCTCTCTTCTGATTGTGACACTAGAAATTGACCCCAAAACTCTTTGTCCTTATTGCAACACACCTCTCCCTTCTGAGCCTACTGCTCGGCTCAAGCATTTACTGGATACTGCAGCGAAAAAGCCGTGCCCTGAGCCCCGGCCAGGGAATCGCTTTGGACAAATGGCGCCTTTTACCGTTTATATTGATGTTTGCCAATGTCACTGCTTTGAGAGTCAGATGCTGCCAGAAGCTGAGCGCAAAGGCTGGCCCAAGGCGATCAATTGGTCTGAGGTCGGCAAACATGTGCAGAAAATGAAGGGCGCGTTACGCGCTATTATTGAGGACAATGGTGGGGTAGATTCTGATATGTTGGATAGTGGAGATAGCTGGCCCAGAGCGCGATGTGTTTTTTGGAAGGAAGCATTAGAAGAGGTGAGAGTGAAGGGGACGAGCGCCATTGCAGGGGTTTGCGGACAATTTGCCAACTTTGAAAAGATGCAACCTGGATAGTGAGTGCTTTATTTCTTTTGTTGAATACATCTGTGGTAAGCCTATCTGTAGCTACGGTGAAATGGGATTGGTCATCATCCACCAAATATTGTATGATTTGTTCCCACTTACTTCGATTGATCCCGACTTGGTATCTCCTCTGACGACAAGTGAGTTCCTACAACGTATCCTGGTTCCCGAAGTCGGTGTGCGATTGATTATGCAGGACATGGATCTAGACAAGAGTCAGATGAGAGATGCTGTTAAAATCTTGCAAGAGAGTGCAAATTATGGCATGTGTATGTTTCCTGTAGATGAAGAAGAAGAGGACGAAGGAGTCCAGGATGATTCTCAACTGGGTGCTGCTGACATGATTGTTATGAAGAGGGCAATGAAGAGGCGGCAGCAGCTGGATGTGGATGAAAAAGCCGAGGACGAGTATCAAGAGCAGATGGAGAAGATAAGGGAAGTGGAAAGGCAAGAACCTGTAAAGACTAGAGCACGGAAGAAGAAAGGAAAGAGATCGGATGCCAGAGTTGAGTCATCCCCACAAGCGTCAAAAGCTCGTCCCAAGCCAAGACCTCTCGGTAAAGGTACCAGCACCACCAGTGTTACTGATATCGAGATACTGATGATGTTCTTGGATCCGGTCAAGGTTGTCCAAAGTTTCATCACCTTACATCTCAAAGTGGTACCCTCACACACCACGCAAGTGACAGCAGCATTGAAGATACAACACAGCACCCTGAAGGTTTGCGGGGGAAGCCTCGACCATTGACGTTTGTGACTTCTTCTCGTGTCGCTAAAAGGAATGTCAATAAGACACCCATCCCTGGACCAAAGCTTCAGCCTCTGCCATCTCAAAAAGCAGTGGTCCTCAATATGGTATGTATCATCCCTACCTCGTCTTCCTTGCAGAAGCGGTCAGAGCGCGAGAGCAGAACCAGAGGTCCATGTGAGTGTTGATCAAACTCACTATGAGCCTTTCCTGATATGATACCTTCTTGAAGCCAGGCAGGCTTTGAGGAAAAAGAACAAAAGTCATATGCATGGTTGTTGAGCAATAACTCTCATTCGTCCTTTGAATCTATGGTTGCATATGGCCTCTCACTCACAAAAATTTTATCAGAATTTTATTCGTGTACTTTACTTCGTTTCGTCAACCCTCCCTCCTCACCCTATATATTACTTGTAGTAGCTAGCCATCGCTTCTTGCCTCCAGTCGTCAATACATGTAGGTTACGCATTTGCGTGACCGGTCTGGCGCTATCTATACAAACCTTAACTGCAGAGGATCATAGTTAAATCATAAGGTAAGAATTACAAATGAACTACGTATTCAATGATGAATTCATGACACCCGTAGCTAGTCAGCGATATCTTCGACACTCCCACTCAATGATGCTTGAGGGTGTTGGACACCAAGTTTATTACGGAAGAGTTTGAACGCGTCCTGAGGTAAAGCTTTAGTGAACACGTCGGCAATCATGCTCTTTGTAGGAATATAATCGATTTGATAGTTTCACGTGCAATATGATCGTGAATAAAGTGATAGCAAATGTCGATATGTTTGGCGTGTGAATGAGGAGTTCCTTTTAGATATCGTAGGATGTGTTTGCCTGCTGCAAGATGCTGTATTCCGGGATTACCAGCAGATTGAGCTAGCAAACCGACAGAGAACTGGATATCGGGACGTGTTTGGGTTACATAGAGCAAAGACCCAACAAGGGAAAGGTAATTTATACCTTTAGCAAAGATGATGATTGGTGATATCAATGTGGAAACTGGAGTACAATTCTGCATTCCAAAACGTTCCAAGACGGAATCAACGTCCAATGTTCGCAGTACCCATTTTACCATTTTATCATTCAACCTTAACCACATTTTTGCCTTTGTCTTCCCACCTCTTCACCATTTTCATTGATCCAACCACACAAAGCAAAATAAAGACACTTATCAATGGGCATGGTGGCTGTGCCCAAGTTGACTTGTTGAGGGTCTGCACGGCCACCATGAGCTACGAAGATGATTCACAAAGTACTGCCAAAGAGGGATGTGCATATCACAAGAGCTCTCCTCTACCCACTCTGGGCTCACCCAAGTTTTTCCTTTTCCCTGGGCTCACCCAAGCTCTCCACAGGTCCTCTTGTCCAAAGAAACATTGTTCCCTACACACACTCTCTTGAGACATCCTCTGGCATCACTCGCTCATAACATTGTTTTTCATTTCATATTATCATCATGTTCCATATGGAGTTATCAATTTGCCCTTTGTCTCTTTTGTTCTTTGTTCTAAGCTCAAAACTATTTTCAACACGCAACAGACACAAGACATGGACGCTATGGAAGATAAATCACGGCAAGCCATGCCAACTGCAACGGAGTATGAAAAACTGTCGGTCGAATTGAAGCAATGTCCACACAATCCAGATTCCTGGAAGAGACTGGTTTGTCTTGCAGAAGAATCGGGTGATATTTGCAAAGTATGCGTGTCGTTCGATGTGCTATTGGAACAGTATCCAAATAGTATACGTGGCCTTGAGGTGCCTACTTTTGCGTATCTGACAGTTGTTTTCTCTTTCAGTCTTCTGTGCAATTCCGCTATGTTTTTTATTTCCTACAGGACCCATCAACGTATGACAAAGCACAAGATCTCTTTAAAAGGTTTCTCACTAAATCACCAGAAGTACCCTTCTGGGAACTCTACCTAAGATATGTTAGGTAAGGTGTTCTTCCCTATTTATACATCTTCTCTTGTGTACTAATTAGGCCATAAACGTGTTAACACTCGATGGGAACCGGTTCGTGAGGTGTACAAGTTTGCGATCCACCATATTGGGCATGACAGGGATAGTGGCCCTATCTGGATGAATTACACTCAGTTTTTGCATCTTTCATCAAACAACCAGCAAAAGATATATGCGTTGAGGGAAGTTTATCATCGCACAGTTCAGGTTCCCTTTGACGGTGTCGAATCCTTGTGGCAAGAGCTCAAGAGTTTTGAGGACAGCATGGATAGAACCAAGGCAATGGAGGTTATGAATAATCTCTGGCCGGCATACAGGCAGGCCCTCCTGACCTTCCGTCAACTGTCAAACCACGTTCGCGCACTCATACCCACACCTGCCCCTACATCCCTGGACCGTCCAGAACTTGTTTTACCTGCTCTCCCCATACTCGACGCGTTAGAGCGCTCAATCCTTGCAAGATGGAAAGCTTACCTCAAGTGGGAGGAGAGTGATCCTCTAGAGCTGGACCAGAGAGGCCAGTCTGCCACCCTTGTGTCGCGCATCTTCCATGTGTATCGTAAAGCATTGATCCAAATGTGGTATCACGATGACATTAAGTCCATGGCCTGTCTGTGGCTGGAAAAAGTGGGAAAACATCAAGAAGCCTTGAAGATCTCAGAGATGTGGGTCGGAGCCGACCCGGACAAGTATGCAGTCCTTGATTGATTGGTCACCTTCTATTGCTCAAACATCTTTCTTTAGGGTCCCGATGGACGCTGAAGTCTACTGTCGATTCAACAGGTTAAGTCTCAATGATCGAACGCTGAGGCAAGTTCACTCCCGATGCAACAACAGATTCAGTCTTGGTGATGATACCTTGAGACAACAGTAATATGTCATGATTTGTAGTTCAGTGTTGGTTGGTTGGCATTGATACCGGTTATGCCTACAAAAATGCCTACAAATATTCTCTTTTTTCATGTCTCTGTTTTCTTTTCAGAAATCAAGATTTTGCCTCCCTAAGACTATTGATCGTCTAAATACTCAATTCCCGCTACTTTAGTAGTGGCTTTTTTGTTCATTCAAAATTATCATTGCCTCTTTGATCCTAATTTCGTGATTATTCGGTTGAATACATCGGGCACGTGTCACTTTCTATTTGCAATTGGCTGAGATGCTTGGCCAAACAGACAAGTGTTTCAATGTGTCTTTTCAATTTTTTGAAAGTACGAGCTCTATCTCATTCATTGTGGCTGGTAAGAACTACAAGTTATTTCTGGGTACGGATCGCTCTCAGATGTATAAGTATCTGGATTAGTATCTGATTCATTTCACATTCTTCAGTGTTGAGTTCCTAAAAATGACTCACATGCATGTTGGAAACACAAAATTTAGTTCCTATCATTGGTTTACAGATGTAATATCTACCACAACAAACTTGGAGACTTACTTCAGGCCAAATACACCTGTACATGTAGGTTTTGAATCCTTCTAATGTATCACCGCCGATCTCTCTTCTAGAACCTTGCCGTCTTCATGTGTCAATTGGAAAATACGCAACATGCGACCTCCTCAATTGATAATCTCTTGCTGTTTAGAGCGGATATGCTAGGAGATGTGGCCACGATGACCATGGCTGGCGTCAAGCGAGTCCGAGAGGCTCGTTTTGAGGCGCTCAAGCTCTACAGGTTGTTGGACGTATACAGTATGATGCTTGGCAATCCTCTCAGGCCATTGTCGTCTGTGTTAATGGTTGATGTTCCATACCATCAGAAGACCATGAGTGGCTCTTTAACCTTTTAAAAGCTGCTGATATTTTCCGTTAGCCTCTCGGATTGTTGAACAACCTTCAGGAAATCATCAATCTATTTGCACAAGGTTTGGATGATCATCTAAAATCCCTTCATGACGCCTCTCGTGGCTTGGAAACGAATCATTTTTCTACATCTCCCAGTCATCTCTTGGTGCAGTACACAGAATTGATTAATCATGAAGGGAAGAAAGACATCATAAATACCTTGATCAATCTCACAGTAGCTGCCATACACGTTGGTCTGATCCTGGGGGTCCGTTTTTTTCTTCTTGAGTCTTTTCGGCTTGTAACGGCATTGCATCACAGGGAAACCTTTCTGTTCCATCTGATGCACTTGGTGTTGGACGATTGATTGTTGAAAGAGTAGGCTTCATATGAAATTGAATATCATGGAATTCACCCAAGTGCACTTTGCTCTCATAGTGGAAGCGATGCCGATTGTAAAGCGCTTGATCTTTTGATAGAACGTAGTCAAGCAGGACGGCGCCCAAGACACTTCCACAATCAGCTGGACCTGGCATTAACCACATTGCCCTTGCTCTTGCTATTGCCACGGGAGTATTCAGAGATTGCCAGAAGAGAAAGCTTGCTTGATGTCAGTATTTGTATGTCTATAACGTGATAACTGATGATACCCTAACCCTGATCCATTGCAGACGTGGGCCATCTCGGGTGCTGTAGCTCGTCTGCTGGAACTCCACAAGGTGGAACGACTTGTATGGAGGGTTATTTTCAACACAGCAATGGGCGGTATCCTCCTAGATGAATTGGCTATGGCATTGCCAGAATTGATAGATACCGCCCCATCAGCAACCAAGAAATGGATCAATATCTATAAATCTTCACGTATGATCGTCTCTTCTTGTAAAGGAAGACTTGCTCTTATATTTTCATGTTATTTTTTTTTGATTCAGGACATGACACTTCAATTGGAGCTATGACTGATTGAGCAGGTGCATTGTTCCAGAAAAAAATAATGACTAGAGGATGATTTATGATTTGATTATCGTCATGTAGAGGCACATGCTACTTTGTCGCCTGAACGTCATACTCTGCCTAGACTACGTCACAGCAAACAAAAGCCCACATCACGTCGAAGCATGACACAAGAGGAACAAGACCAACCCACAAGGAGGGAAGGCAACTCGGATAATGACAGTGGAAATTTGGATGACAATAGTAGTCCTCCAATGACATTAAACAACAACAAACATTACAGCATGTCACAGGAGGAACAAGGATTAAATTTAGTCGATACATCAAGTAAGTTGATTCAAGGAGAACATCACTTAATTTGACACATTTCAAGGGATTTTGACTCTGAGACCTAGAACGAAAAACCAGGCTAAGGTAACTGTTAGCAAAGACTATAATAAACCCCAACGCCTGAGCAATAGCATCCGAGCACAAATGACAATTGACTTGACTATAGAGGAGACGGTCTGGGAATGTCGTTACAAAATCCTCATAGAATTTTGACATACAGCTTTTAACAGGACTTTGAAGTAGACGATGGAGAGAAGATCAGTTTTGTCATAGATAGGCCTCTGGAAAAAACATCAACCAAGTATAATCTATCTATTCTGGGCAGACCAACAACTGCCACATATGAATATGTTCCCGCGTTCCACGTAAGAGTATCCATTGAACAGAACGTAACTTTTCTCATGTTGTTTCAATAGCTCCCAGAGGACATGGAGTGGTTTGAACGTATGGAACACGTGACGAAAGGTTCCGAATCAAGTTTGGTAAAAATCATAACACATAAAGAGTACACAAAACTTGGATCGAGCATGATCATGTCCCTTCTGGAAACCAACGCGTGCATTGTAATAACTGAGGAGCCTCATCTCGATGTGTTGTTCTCGGAGGAGACACTTGCAAGTGTCTTTGCTCTGGATGAACCTACTACCTTGCACGGTAATCTCTTCCGTCCCGGAGTACAGACATCCACTAACAACGAAGCAGACTTCACTATTTTAGGCCCTGTAAAGCTTAGGACAGGCACGCTACTAGATCTCTTTGACACAATGCGAGCTGATCCACCGAAGGCTTTGAATTGCCTTTACCTCCCAGATTCTCACGATGCCTTTCCTAATTTACCATACTCAACAGACACAGTTGCATGGAGGCAGACGCGTAGACACACTTATTGTGGCGATGACAGACTTTTTCCTGTCCCTGACATGCGTTGGGCCATCGCATCCACCGGCGCAACCACTCATTATTGGCACGTGGATTCCGATGGCTTTGGGACGTTCCTACAGGTGATAACAGGTTGTAAGATCTGGTATCTTCTGACTGTAAGTGTCTGATAGATATTGATTATAAAGCAATGCCAATAAGGAGGTTTCAGTTCCTATCGTGACTCATCTGCCAGATCCTTTAACATGGAGTGGGGCTCTGTCCATCTTTTATCTCTGCTTGTATTTCGAGTTGTACAGTGGCCTGGTCCATTGGTATTACGTTCGCCTCAAGCTCCCTGAAGCTATGAAAGCAGCTATCAAGAATCGCTCTTGTGCTAGAAAACTATTGGACTGGTTCTTAGGGAGGCATTTATTTACTCGCGATGGTGTGACCTACACAGGAGTTGGTGCATATGAAAAGCTATTTGCCCCATTCCTTGTCCACCATGTTCGTCTTCTCATGATATATAAGAATTTAGCCTATGACGTAGGGTTAAACGAGCACCACGATGAAGTGAGGCCTCAAGACGTTGCGAGGGACATTGATTGGTGTTTGAGAGGAGGACCTGCTTGGGAAGCTTATAACCAGTTGAAGGCTATGCCTATTACACATCGTAAATTTTCCTGGGAAGGTGAAGGTTATAAAATCGAGGTCTCATCTAACACTGCATATGGCAAATGTTTCACTCTCCTCCAATTGTCTTCGCTAATTGTGTTTTAGATCTTGGAGAACACGCAGACGGTTGTGTTTTTGGGGACTGGCGGTGTGCAAAAGCTATGGGCATCTCCTTGCTCGAAAGTCGTTTGAAGACCTTCCTACAACATGCAAAGGACAAACCCGTCTCAAACAAGTCAAGCTTCGATATGGACAATTCAGACTTTCAAATGGAAGGAAGTCAATCTCATGATGGTGCAGTTAATCCAGGTTTGAAGAGATGCCGATCTGACAATTCTTTGTCCAGAGGCAAGTTCTGCATCAGAACACTTCTAACCATAGCTCACCAGTTTTACAGAAAAGAAGGCTCGATCATCATGAACCCAGGACTTATCTCACAAAATATGCTGACTGATTAAATAGAGTATTAGTAGACTAAACAATCCACAATACATTGAGTGTGGTAACATGTAACTTCTATGACACGTCGGTGATGGCTGAGATTTTTGACGTTGCCAATCACCTTATGTGGCAGTGCAAAAACGTCGACTTGTCAATTCATGCACAGCCACACTTTTGGCAGCCAAAACTTGGACCAATCGACCCTTCAAAACTTTTTTCTTAGACGAGATGTGTCACGCCATTTTCAGTGCACACGTCTCTCAACAAAAGGACGTATGACAACGCAAAATGCCATTTTCGAAAGAAAAAGGTGACAGAGAAGTGACACATTTCCTTTTGGTGTATGACTCTTCTTACATGTTGTTTTTCCAGATAACGTTGGTTATTCAGCCACTACATGCTAAAGACCAGCTCAGCTGACAATCAGATAGTAGATAGTGATGATAACGGCTGATTTAGTGGGCATAGGTGCAGATAATGTCTTCTTAATGTCAAAAAAGGGAGGCATGCATGGCCGGGGCCTTACGACATTTCGGCAATAGCGCGCTCAAGGAGCGACGATTGATATTGATCGGGGTTCGCCTTTGGACTGAAGTTCCATTCATAACAGACTACATACAACAATACAACGTGCTCGCCTGTCTTTCGCTTATACATATTATGGCTCTGGACTTTCCATCAGTCCCATACCCATACCCATACGACAAGTTTTGGGAGGACGCCATGCTCTCTGTCCAGAATCATTTGGCCGCAAATCAAAAATTGTATGTTGATGAAGAGGCTACTCTGCCACCAGTGCTCCCTCCGCCGCCAAATAACCAGTAAGTGATTGGACATATAACGCCCACCGAGTATTAATTAACATTACTTGCTATAGTGGCCTCCAATTTCTTGGCAGCTCCGACATATTCACCTCCAAGTTTCATAGCTATCGTCCGGACGACGACCAAACGCGGATGGTACTTCCAGATCTTCATATGTGACTCAAACCAGACATGAAACAGATTGAGGCTCCTATCTCCTTCTTGTCAAGCGTCTTCGCTTTGGATCAATCCTTCAACATCCAAGATTTTATCAAGAACAACAGTCATATCTTTCATGAGGGCCGTATTCATGCCATAGGTTGTCTGGAGAGCAAAAGGCACATTGCCGACTATTTCTATACCATCGCTATTGCTGTGTATGAATGTCCAGGATTTTCTTCTCACCTCTCTCCTCCTGACCGCTATTGGACTGGAGGAAAGAGTAACAAAATCACCATCGCAGGCCCATGGTGTGCAAAACCCAACATTGTCCTTGTCAAATCTCATCCGATATCCAGTGCCTATGGTGATAGTAGTATCTTCTGGCCAGATGTTCTTGCATTGGCGGAGATGTCTGTCTCGACAGGTCCAACCAAAACCATGACAGAAGGGATAGACTGTAAGTCATATCTCATGCTCTACTCCCAAGATATGTATATGAGTCTTTATAATTCAATCACCCAATGTTTTGATGCATTACATCCAAGGGTGTACTCTACCTCTCTGAGTTTATATAGGGATCAGTGGTATCTGCATATTATTGATAGGCAGGGGAAGATAAACATTGGACTGCTCACATATGAAGGAAACACTGAAGAACTGGTTAGGGTTCTTCTTTGTCTTACGTTCGGTCCGTTGACTATACTGGGATTGGATTCTACAATGACGCAAGAGGTTCCAAGTGGCAGGGTAAGTGTCTTAGATTGTTTTGAATGTCTGCATCCGCTATATGTTGTATAGAGATTTCTGAAAGAAGGCAGCGGGCCTAATTTTTGAGTGCGGTATTCAAAAAAAAAATTTGTACCACGGTGGAAGAATGGTGTTGAAAAGAGTAAGATCACACTGCCCGATGATATCTATTTTATGGACTTGACCGAAAAAATCAAGCAACAATATATTATAGCTGGCGACCAGCAGGATCTTAAACAGAATATTTCTTTGAACCTCTCCACCATTTTGTGTGATCATACATTCATTGTGAAATCGGAAATATTCAAGTCCCAGGCCCTCTTCGGGCGCGCTACGCAAGTCTGGGCTGTTGAAACCTGTAACGGAGTCATCCATGTTCTTAGCGTCAACGACGCTATAATCATTTAGTAGAGTATTACATAAGACAACATCTTGTTTTCACTCTAAGTACTAGTCAATCCGATACTGCGGTCTGATTTAGCACTTGTGTGATACACACAAGATAGTTCTAACCTGTAACTTCGGTTACATTTTTTTAAATCTTCTGCTATCGGCTTTAGACTCTAGGCTTGTTACCGACTAGGCAACTATCATCAAAACCTCTTGATTCTCTGTTGGCATCACGTTGAAAACGTGCTCCCATGACTGGCTCTCTTGATCCGGATCCTCCGTTCCCAGCTGCAGACGCAGGTGACCTACCTGTGCTTCAAGCTGTGAAGACGCAATCTGCGTCAGCATACCAACCTCCACCAAAGCAGGACAAAAAGATTCCTCACGATGTCAGCGTGAGCTTTGGAATGCCTGGTGGGCTATCCGTATCACGGATGATGTCCATTGTACGACCTGGTGGTAAACCAGGAGAGAGATCCGTGGTCTCAGGAGTGTCGCTGCCAGCAAGCCAAATGCCTTCATTGATGTATCCGGTATTGCCCGAGATCGTCAGCTCATTCTGAGGGTCAACCGGATATTACCCAGTACTCGGAAATGGTACAAGGCAGCGCGTTTGCGCATAGTACCCCCTTCCGGACTGCACCTACTGAACGGCTTTTGGAATATGTGGCCGATGCGGCTACTGAACCAGACCGTTGTCATTGACGACACAAGGACAGGCGCAAGGGCCAGCAATAGTGGTCAGTAGGGAGGACGACAATGTCGTAAGGTTGGAAAAGGCGTCAACAGTGCCTGGAATTCCAGAGTTGCACAGAAGAACCGGCAAACAGCCGCAAGTGAGGCATGATGGCCTTAGGAGAGTTATGGACTTAGAGTCTGAGCTGGAATCCTCAGATGATGAGGAAAGCAAAAGGTCGCATTCGACCTTGTCTATCCAGTTACAGCTGGTGTTGGACCGATATCCGGCGGTCGCGAAGGAATTGACGCGAAAGCGTCTGCAGCTTTATGTAGTAAAGCACTTACAGTTGCTGGCTGCTAGGAGCTACAATGTACCCCATGCAGATTCGAATGAATATATCAAATTGTTTGTGCACATCTTCGAACTCGAAGTAGTGGAATACCTTAAGCGCAAAGCGGCATGAGGGTCAGCAGTCTCAACGGCTACGCCAGCCGACTCAGTAGAATGTGAGATGAGTGTGCACAGATGAGCGCCATTAATCGCAGACGCAATGGAATTGCTCAATGCGCCTCGTCAGGCTAATGAGTCTCAGCAAGACTACGTTCGGCGTCAGAACGCCGCAAACTGTCAACGCATTGTTAGCAGAGTGCCTCAGCAGGCATTGTCTGAGGTGGAAACTGTGACGATGACTCTGGCAGAGCCAGAGGCACTACTTGCAGTGCAGGAGGTTAAGACACCTTGTAAGCAAGTTACAATCAAGGAGGAGGTGGACAAAGTCCACATTCTTGAGGAGCAAACGTGACCACGACGCATAGTGTGATGCGTCCACCTAGTGGACAACTGGAATGAATGCGTCAATTACCAGAGAATACGCAACCAGGACTTGCGCGATCATGGTGAGTCGTTAATTGACAACCAGGGGGTAGTCTTTGAAGGGCATGAGGGTGTAACGCCTGTTGATGATATGCGGCAACAATTTGCGGCTCGAATAGCTGAACCAGACAGAGGTTCAGGTGGTAGTGATGATAGTAGTGGTCACTACGAACGGAGGGAGCCAAGTCATCGCAATAACGACGGTGGAGGTTGTGATCGCAGAAATAACGATCGAGACAATAATAATCGTCGTGATAGTGGCAGGCAGGCTGGTGGAGTACCAGCAGAGCCACAAGTAGGGCAACAGCCCACCCCACGGCCAGAACAAACGGCCAATGAACACCTGTTTTGCAGTCCCCAGGCATTTTCAATGCCTGCATCTCATGAATTGCGTGAAACTACACCAGGAATGAATGAAGCGGTCAGGATCCATATGGATCATATGCATGACCGCCTCACTCGTCTAGTGGATGACTCCCTTGGAGTCAGATTTAAGTTTCCTGCTGGGGTAAGTCTCCGTAAATCCGATGGTAAGCACATACATGCATACGCTGGAGGACTGGGCCATGGACGTGTGCTACCACCTCGCAGCCTGCTGCTATGGTGGAGACGACATGGACCAGGAGAGGATATTTGTGCTACACGAATTTATGGAGGGAGAGGCTCGGAATTGGTTCCGTCGCCATGTTCTCCACATTAATCGCGACAAGCTTCATTGGACATTTAAAGAAGTCCTGATAGGACTGTACAATCATTTCGTCAATGCTGCTACAATGCAGGAGGCCCATGATGCCTTTAGAAAGGCAGTGTATGACGCTAAGACTGGCATCCAGACCTTTTATGATGACCTGGTGGGTCATGCACAGAATATGGCCGTCTATCCAGACAAATACACTATTTGTGAGACATTCCTGGATGGAATACCCGCAGACATGAGGAGAGCGTTGATACGCGATGACAATGTATCTCCAGAGGTCAATACTGTGACCGAATTTTTGGCATATGCCATCCAGTATGAACAGTCAACATGGACGGCAAACCATTATGAGCAGCGGAGTTCCTGCTGAGGAACTGTGGACCGTCAGGCAGTGAAGGTAGGAACCTTCCTGGCCAAACAGATGGAGATGGAGAACAATCGCAATCCACGATTCGTTGTTCGTAAGACAATCCCTGGAGGCCAATGGCCTCAATCAAAGCCTGCTGGACAATTGCCAGGGAAGGATAGCCGACCCTTGTCGGGTCAGAATCAAGTAGCACCAAGAGGAGTGGTGGCGCCTGCAGCGCGTATGGCGGGCAAAACTGCTGGGGTTCCGGGAGCGGCCCAGAGACGGCCTGCCGGGGATCCCTTAGCATGCTACAATTGTGGCAGGAGCAGACATTTCGCTAAGGAGTGTCCCACCCCTCCTAAGGCACACATCCGAGTGGCCCATATGGCTGCGGCACCAAGCGATGTCATCAGTGACGACGAGGACGATGAGATCGTCGACGAAATGGAGGAGGAGCCGCAAGTAGAGGCTGACGGGTCGGAAGTGGATGGCGCCGAGAGCGTCCAGATTGATGGCGACAAATACGTTGCAGTAGACGTGTATGACAGCAACTATTATGCTCGTGAGAACGAGGAAGAACACCTGTTTGCACTGACTGAGTGCCGTGGAGATCAGCGCGTCTGAATGAGACGCGTAACCCTGCAGAAGGCAACTAATAAGTTGCACAGGCCACGCTATACTCCCGAGGAGAAGAAGTGCCTGGTCACATATGTTGATGTCAATGGACATCCGGCATGGACGTTGTGGGACTCCAGGAGTACCACTACGGGCATTACACCCCAGTTTGCTCACATCAACGTGATTCGCATTCATGAACTGGAGAAGCTGCTGATGCTTCAGCTGAGAACTGTAGGAAGTCGTGCCATGGTGCAGTTTGGCGCGGAAGTGAGAATAAAGACATCAGGGACGTCGACAAAAGAATATGTGGATATAGCAAATTTTGATCGCTACAACATGATTATTGGTACACCGTTCATGCGTAAGAACAAGGTGTCACTGGATTTTGTGAACGACATGGTCGTTGTGAATGGTATGCCTTTGAAGGCAGAGAAAGTGGTGTTGAACGACACAGATGGTCATTTGAGGCGCTATCGCGCAACTGAAAAGCAGCGTGATGAACGCAACTGACTAGATGGTCGCAGGAGAGCGACTGTACAGGAGGTGGAGGACAAACAGGCCTCACCGAAAAGCCTGCCGGCAGACTCGCTGGCTATACTAATGTCTGAGGAAGAGTTTCAAGGAATTCTGAAGAAGGGGAAGCACCTGGATGTGATTGGGTGTACCAATGGAAAGCCTAAACAGGCTGTACAGTGCAAGAATGAGCATGGTAGACGCATGGTGGAGTTGCTGGAATGCCAGCCGACTAGCTCTCGAGTGAAGGTTGAGGATCTCATCAAGGACAAGGTATACAGTACGATGGGAACTGTGGGTAGCACTAGGTCGCTAATGGATCGACCAGTGCCTCGGCCAGGAGTGCAATGGGCATATGACCCATGTATGCCACAGGAGTGGAACGAATTAGTGGCGTCCATGGTGACGCAGACTATGGGAAGGGTGCAGGCAACCCAGATCGGGGAAGTATACTGTCACGCACAAGAGGACGAGATCTCCAAAACAATGGATATTGTATGTGATGGACTCTCATTGAAAGCGAGAAGTGTGCAGTCATCGTCAAAGATGACGAGAGTGGTAGATAGACAACCTGTTGTAAGGTTGAACCCAGGAGATCTCACAGAAGAGCACGTACGTGCCTTACGGGAGCAATTTGAACCAAAGGTTCAACTGCGTATAGCATGTGTAGCAAAAGGAAAAGGTAAAGCTGTGAGCCTTACAGAGGAGGATATTCCTCGATTGCGCCAGCAATGGCAACATGAGTTTGCTGATATTGTCAATGGAACAAAGGAAGAGCTTCCTCCGTGGCGGGAGGTTAACCATGAGATTAACCTCATTGATAATACTAAGCAGTACAAGTATCATCTGCCTCACTGTCCACGAGCACTACAGGATCAACTTCGTGAAAAGACAAATAGATATATAAATGCAAAGTGGTGGGAACCACGACCAGCGGTGCAAGCTGCACCATTATTGTGTATTCCCAAGAAGGATGAAACGTTAAGGACTGCATTGGATGCGTGACAGTGCAATGATAATACAGTCAAGGATGTGACACCTCTTCCAGATCAGGAAGTAATACGAGAAGATGTCGCAACAGCGAAGTATAGGTCGAAAATCGACCTCACAGACGCGTATGAACAGGTTCGCATCTGCAAAGAGGATATACCGAAGACACTGTTTTCGTCCCTGATGGGGACGTTTGTGAGTAACATCATGCAGATTGGTGATTGTAATGCACCGGTGACATTTCAGAGGTTAATGACCTCAATCTTCTGAGATGTAATCGGGAAGTTTATGCACGTCTATTTAGACAATATATTCATATTTTCTGACTCCATTGAGGAGCATGAGCAGCACCTATGAGTCGTATTTGAATGGCTATGGAAGGCCAGTCTCTATCTCAAATGGAAGAAGTGTGAGTTGTATGCAACGAGTATAGATTGTCTCGGTCACGTCATTGATGAGAAGGGCATTCATCCGGATACGGATAAGCTCGACCAAATCCGAGAGTGGCGTACTCCACGCACATATAATAATATCCAACGATTTGTCAGACTGGTGAACTATATTGGCAACTTCTTGCCAGACATCACTGCATACACCGGGCCACTTATGGCCATGACCCAGAATGGGTCACCGTTTCATTGGAGACCACTGCATCAGCGGTGTTTTGAGATGATTAAGTGCATATGCGCGAAAATGCCAGTCATCCGGCCAGTTGACCCACGCATTGACAAGCCCATCTGGCTCATTTGCGATGCACTGGGGTTGGGGCCATGTTTGGCCAGGGTAAAACATGGCAGACTTGCTGACCAGCAGGATATATGTCTCGTAAATTCACTGCTGCTCAGCAGAATTATGCTGTGCACGAGTTAAAAACACTCGCCATCCTGGAAGCCCTCCTAAAGTGGGAGGATAAACTGATGGGATATAAGATCCACATTATTACGGATCACAAAGCACTAGAGTTCTTCAAGACTCAGGTGCACCTGTCTCCATGACAACGTCGCTGGATTGACTACATGTCGCGGTACCAGTTTGACATCACCTATGTAAAAGGTGAATTGAACAAAGTCGCGGATTGCCTGTCTCGATATTTCGAGAGTGATACTCAAGATGACGTCCATGATGCGCATGACTATGTCCAGGCAGACAAACGTATTGACCCAGAGGGCAAGGATTTGCCTCTGCATCGATTCCACGAAATCAGGGAACATAGGGTCGAGCTACATGCCATGCAAGCGCAGGAAACACGTCACAGTAAGTGACTGCATGAACAGCGAGAGACTTGCAATATCGAAGCCCAGGTGCTAGTGGATCATGAGGCCCCTCAGCCAAGTGAAGAGACAAGGCAAGGGGTGCCTACGGGAGGTACTGGTATGATGCTCCAGCAAGCGCTGGAGTCACAGGACCATACGCCTGCACTGGACGACTTAGGCAATGTGCAATTCCACACACATATCCAGCAAGGATACAAGGATGATAATCTCTTCTTAGAGATTCTGAACAATATCCAAGTGCATCCGCGCTTCAGGGTGGAGCAGCAGCTCGTCTACCTTACCAGACCCACAGGGTCCAAAGTCATCTGCATTCCCCGGGAGAGGTCGTTGATTACGACTATCCTGGACCAGGCCCATAGAGTAGTGGGCCACTTTGGAACTCAGAAAACGCTGGACTATGTGCGACGCTAGTACTGGTGGCCGCAAATGGCCAAGGAGACGAGCCAATTCTGCTTGACATGCAAGCTATGTCAACAGTTGAAAGTATTGACTTTGAAGCCACCGGGAAAGCTTCATTCGCTACCCATACTGGTCAAACCTTGGGATTCGATTGGGATGGACTTTATAGGTCCGTTCCCTGAGTTGAAAGGCTTTAACTACCTGTGGGTAGTGATCTGCAGAATGACCAGTATGGTCCATCTCATTCCGGTGAGAACCACCATGACAGCGTCGGACTTGTCGTGGATCTATCTCAAGGAGATAGTATGCCTCCATGGATTGCCAAGCTCGATCGTAAGCGATCGAGATGCTAAGTTCACTTCCAAATGGTGGAAGGAGCTGCATAAACTGCTAGGAGCAAAGTTGCTCATGTCGACATCGTTTCATCTGCAAATGGATGGTCAAACTGAACGTGCAAATAGAAATATCGCGCAAATATTGCGAGCATTTGTATGTCCTGATCAGAAGGACTGGGTGGATAGATGTCCACTCGTGGAATTTGCAATAAACGCGAGTATATCGGAAACCACAGGGTACTCACCCTTTGAACTCAACAATGGCTACATGCCATCCATGATCCGTGAACTTTGTACGGACGAAGTTATTCATGTGGGAGTAAAGCAGTTTGTGCGCAACGCGCTAAGGAATCTGGCAGATGCCCATGACGCAATTATAGAATCGCGTGTATGGCAGACCAAACATGCGAATAATCGCAGACGTGATGAGCCAGACATTGAGAAAGGGAGCCTAGTGTACCTTTCGATGAAGAACTTGAACCTGCCAAAAGGCAGGGTGAGTAAGTTGTGTCTGAAGTGGATTGGACCATATAAGGTCTTTGAGGCGGAGCCGAGCACGTTTAACTATGTGCTGGAATTACCCCAGGCGCTGCAAGCACGCAGGATAGTGCCCAAGTTTCACGTGTCGCTATTGCAACCGTATATGGTCAGTAGTGATGCGCTCTTTCCTAACCGCGCAACTCTGGAGCCATATGACTTTGGAACTGGCAATGACCAGGAGTGGTTTGTAGATGACCTCATCGGTCACCAGTGGATAAAAGGAAGCCTCGAATTCAAGGTGAGGTGGAGCTTAGGTGATACTACCTGGGAACCACTAGTGAACTGCAAAGACCTTGCAGCGATGGACAGGTATCTAGAGTTGCAGGGCGTGAAACACCCTCAACAGCTAGCAAAACACGCGTAATGCATGTGTGGTGGTGGTGGAATGTGGATGAAGTCCACTTTGATCGCCAGTGAGAGGCCAGGTGGCGTGTATTTGTGGTTGTTTACACCACTAGCAGAGTTGGGAGATTGTTTTTTTTTCTTTCTTTTCTCAGTCCCAATACACGTAGTCTACGTGTCTAGTGAAAATGGCCTATTGGGGGCCACAAAAGGGTGATCAGAGCTGGCAAGGCTCTAGTGGAGGGGGGAGACCCCCGAATATACAAAACCGTGATTATCCCAATCAGTACCAGAGGCAGCCGCCATATCTGGCAGTAAGCCTGTTTCAGTCAGTGGGCATGGCCTATCCAGGCCGTGATGAGCCGCTTCCATACCAGACACCCCTCCACTCGCAAGAGATGGAGGTCGATGACGAAGGGCGCTATGGGCGCCTGGAGGACAGCACGCGCCATGAGCGCTACTATCAGGAACCATCAGCACATCCAGCTGCGTCGCATCCAACGTATGCGGGTCTGGTGACGGGGCCGCTGTCAGTACCATGGGCGCATCGGCCCGTGAAAGAGTCATATGGGGAGCCTGCGCCACAAGCGCAGAGGTTACCAGTGTCAGACGTGCTGTTGGGCAGACTGGAAGCAGCAGGACAGCCAGTCCCTGCAACTGCATCCTTCCTGCAGGACAGTTTGGCCGTGATGGTGATGGAGGGATTGCTCGACCAGATTGAGCTGATGAAGAGGCAGCGTGTCGCAGCACTGGAACAGATCAAATGTGCGTCTAAGCGCAAAATCACCACGGGTGAGGAACTGACCGCCGAGGTCAAGAGGGCTAAATATCAGCCCAGTCGACCGGTCGACCCTCCATGGGCAAGGATGCCGTCGGAAGCACAATTCGCGTGCCATGAGCAGCCTGCTCAGCCCGTGGCTTTGTCATCACAGTTGCCTGAGTCGGGCCCTCAGGCCTCCTTAGAGTCGCTGACTGCAGTCAGTGAACCCTTGACAGGTCTGTCCCTGGGCCAGCGGGAAACCGCATCATCCCGGGCCCCAT
>QGOA01002065.1:0-11006 GCA_003313075.1 Termitomyces sp. MG16
CAAGATTATTCATCTGGTTGACCAAATGTATTAGACTAAAAATTGCATGATTTCAATAACCTACAGCGTGAAGCAAACATGGTCCAGAAACACACAAAATTTTTTTTCAAGGCCCTCCAAGCGGCCTGGTAACCTAGCCCACTGGTCAACACCATCTCAGATATATTCATACCCCTCAAAACAATACCACCCCACATGTCAAGTGGACACATCACTATGGATGCAAATCTCATCCAAAACACTCCTCTACTTAACGAATCCTGTACAACTGAGCTAGCCTCCCCCCAGAACAAGGCAATATTACAATCCCAACTTCCATCCCAGGCTAACAAAGCTTTCCCACCTCTACCATTGAGAGAGTATATGGAAAAAGATCAGGCCCCAAAAACGAACATTGGTAGGGTTAAAGTAGTTTTTGGGAGAAAGTATCCTAGAAACCCAGATAATGCTAAGCGCCCCCAGCCTCCTAGCCCCATGAAAAATAGAATGCCAAAACACCACATCTCTGATGCAGACCCCACACTGTACTCTCTGGAGCCCCTTTCCCAATATCTTGGCACTGAAGATGAACTATCTTCCACACCCCTCTGTGGGCCCCAGGGCTCCAGTACGCAGGACAATCTGCTTCTCCATGAAGTAGACAGCCTTATTCCCCCCATCAATATCACTGCTATGAGTAGCCAGCTATGGCCAGCCATGATGACCCAGCTAGGACCTCAATGCCAGAGGAACAGGCCTAAAAAGAGATTCAATGGACATTGACGAGGAGTTTGTGGACCAGAGCAACACAGCTGTTGCCAATGAGGAATGGGACACAATCCTCCACAACTCCCCAACAACTCCTCACCAGCCAAATGCATTGTTCCAGTTTACCAACCCCCCTTTACTCAAAGCTCCCTGACACCTGCCTTGTAACCGTAGGTTACGAGCTAGAACAATCTTGTATGTATCACACAGTACTGAATCAGACCGCAGTATTGGATTGACTAGAACTAGAGTGAATACAAGATGTTATCTTATGTAATACTCTACTAGATACCTATAGCGTCGTTGATGCTAGTAGCAAGTATGATGCTCCATTACATACCTCCCAATGAGACTGAACACTTGGTCTATAGGACAGGGGTAAAAATAAAACCACAATATGCATGGCAGTGCAAGTATCAGTTGAAGATGCCTATTGCGTTGCTGGAAAAAGTTGGTACTATGAATGTGGTATTAGTATCTTCAATAACACCTGAGCTCGGAATATCTTAGTGCGCTAGTGTGCATATGATGTGAGCAGCCAACAAGGCAAACAAGATAGATTGAAAGTACGAAAAAATATATACACGCTACACTGGAGTGTGTGTCAGCCTGAAAATGTTGAGTGTGTACTCAAAATTACCTAAAAACAAATATGGGTCTAGGACCCATCCGATGAGGCCTCTGCAACCATGCCTGTCTCTGTCACCATTGACTCCTCCTTGGGTGCGACGTTAATTGCAGGAGGAGGAGGTGCCAATTCCATCCTTGGTGGGGTAGTTGACTCCTTGACTGCAGGCAAATCTACCACTATAGGCTCAGTAAGTGTGACATTAATTGCAGTAGGCATGGTGGTGAGTATACCGTGTGCCAACATTTGGTTCAGGAGATTGACCCAATTCAGGTCCATTCCGATGAGGTAGTAGAGGCCATTGGCCTCAGGGTTGACAGGGAGATTGCTCTCCTTGTGGTGTAGTACTTGGTAGAAGTATTACTTGATAGTTCTGGGGCTTGCTAGTGTAGAATATGACCTTGAATTCCCACTGACTTTGATGACAAAAGGGATAATTATTATCTTGAATGTATTTAATAATTTTGCAAAACGCCGAGGTTTTGAGGAATTATAATATTGAATGAGAATAATAATATTCCCACAAGTCGAAGTTCCTTAATAAACTCCGGCCTAAGCAATTCACTCCCTGGAAATCACCGAGCCTTTGCCTATCAATTGCCTGTCTATTCTCTACTAAACTTGGGCTATTTATACTGTTTTTCTGGTGCACAGACCACTATCTACATATCTCTTTGTCGGAAACTCTCCCACTTCCAGAACGTATTTGATAGTCCAATTTCCCTTTTGAGAGGCCTGTTTCAGTGCCATCCATTCCACCATTCAACTTATTGTTCTGCCATTCTTTCGGATGTTTCGGATTGCCACTTCCCCATTTGCTTGAGCTCCATTTAGCATGATCCCATTCATAGATCCTTCTTTCCTCTTTTAGTGCCTCCCTGCATTGCCTACTTCTTTTCTTTCCTCCTTCCAGTTATGTCAAATCGACCATTGACCGATTTGACAATGAAATTGAGAAATTATAATATTGAATGACAATAATAATTTCCCAATTTCATCCTATTCCATTTATTGCCAGCTTCCATGCTTTTCCTCTCCATGACAGTGGTTAGACTATTGTTGAGCTGATAGTTTGAACTGGTCCCTGCCTGTTGTTCCATACTTTTCTGTGTATTTGTTGGGATGTTTTCAGAGATGGTTATTTGTTGAGACTGCTACCAGGAGGCTTACAGTTTTCAGCCCATGATTAAATGTTTATTTTGACTTCTGGTGCATGGTGTGTCCTTGACTGCTGGTACAGCATCGTATCAGTGGTGTTTGAACATAAGACGATAATGGTCATCTTCGGTCATCTCCCGCCATCCATCCCATTGCAGAATTGTGGCAGGGGTGCCATACGTGGAGAGGCGCTCCATGCGCCCATTGTTGATCTATTTGAAGATGTCCATAGACATCATGGGGGAGTAGAACTGCTGTTCCAGGAAGACCATGCCATAAGTATAGGCGTGGTCCACCTAGTCTAGCAGAATCTGATTGTGTAGAAGGATGCATAATGTGTCATTGTCAGAGAAGTTCTGTGCCTGGTTGTCAGGCACATGAACTTGATGAATCTTGAGCTTTGGCCCATGCTGGGGCTTAAATGGTTGCTCAGGAAGCATGGCATTATATGAGGCAATCGCCTCTCAATACAGCCCCAGACGGGCCACAACAAGGGTCATGTGCTGCATGATCACAGGTTTGGCTGTGCTGTTAGTGCAGAGAGCTCAACATACAGTGCATGTCATCACTTCCCAACAGTTGGTTTGGCTGGGGACAAACAAAAACAATAAATTTTGAACTACATTTTTTTAGCAAGATGATTGACTTTAAAAACATGCTAGAACACCTTGTATACATCCTATCTGTCCTTGGTGTGCTTCCCAGAGTGATACCTCAAGATTTGGTTTTTCATCCTCAGAAAAAGTGAAACAAACCCTATTACATAATAATTAGGGTTACCAAAAAGGAAATTTCCTATTAGCAAGTTGCTCCTCTTCACAGAATATTAATATCCATTGTTATGCTAGCTGGTATATGTCGATGAGACTTGTATTTTTTGATGGCATATGTTACCTGCTTGATATTGAGACCTTTTCTAATGAAAAAGTCATCAGTGGTGCATAGACTTTCATGAGGTCCTCGAATGATCATTGGTTCTGGGCTACCTTTTTCAGATTCTGAATCAGAGCATTTATATGTGGGATTGGCCCAGAGCTCAGGATTAGCCTGAGGTAATGGAAGATCTTTGTTCCTAGCACGTTTGACAGCCTTGCAATGACGTGCAGCAGTACTCTTGCATCCTTTGGCCTTGGGCATTGAGAGAGATCGCTCAATGAACAGTTATCATGCAAAATTTCAACCTCAGGCACAAAGAGATACACACAATTTTGTACCCACTCACTCAAAAAAGTGAAACACCATGGGAAAATCTTTTTTATTGTGTCAATCGTCGTCTTTTAGTGGGTTTTCTTTTTAAAGAAATCGGAAAAAATCTACAAAAAATTTCTAGGCTTCCAAAAGGAGGTGCTGGAGAAGTGGTGACATGCACTGTAATGCGAACCCAAAGAGGGTCTGCCAGTGCATGTGGTAGGCATGGTCCACCGCGATGCCCTAATAGGTGTTTTCCAGCCCGGGTCAACCAAGGACCAGCACGTATTGCACCAGCTGGTCCAAGTCAAACAGCATGGCTGGATCTTGAGCACGCATTATGTGCAGCACCATGAAACCATCTTCTTTTGTGTGCAAAAAGCGCCCCAGAATGTGTTGTCACTTGACAAGATCGAGGTCGTCAGGGCCCTGCATTGGGTTGATGAGGTTCTGGTATTGAGGCTCCTTCATCAGGAGCTGCATGGTCCAGTTGTGCAGAGCCTCAACTGTTCGCTGTGCAAACATCTGAAGCTCTGTGATCAACATGTATGCAACAATTCTGTTGTGACACGGGATGTGAACATTCATGTAATACTTGTAGAGCTGGTTCAGCTCTAATAGAGTGTGGGGAAGACTGTGCGGGACATGCTTGTACACAATCGTACCTGGGATGTGGGCACGCTGGCCAGAGGCATACTCATATGATGCCACTCTATTGGCATCAGCTCCCATCAGCACCATATTTGTGGTGTACAAATAGTACGTGCAATGGCTGAGTGCTCCTTTAAAGCACAAATTCATTCACTTGATATCGAGCGGCCCCCACACCTTCACTCCCAGACCATTGGGGATTCTCCCCGAGAACTCATCCTCAGCCCTATATTTCAGGGCCTGCAGCTCCTTGGCACGGTTCACCTTCTTTTTTGCAATGCACTTATTGCACGATACTCGTTGGAATTGGTCCGCTGCTGATTCCCCCTCCTCCCCGTCCTCCTCCTGCTCTGAGCTCAACTCTCCATAGTCACTCTCGTCAGACAAGGATGCAACTGGCGCTTTGCCTTTTCCAGGCATGGGTTTCCCTCTCAAGGTCGCCACCAGACCATCATATTGTTCCAGTGTGCGGGGGTCTGGGGTCTCCTGATTAAATCCCAAGGTTTAAATAGTATAGGAAGTGAATAAAGCTTCCCTGGTGGCTTCAGTGTTGGTACTTTTGACTGTTGACAAAGCTCGCATGTTGAGCAGAATTGGCTTGTTTCTTTGGCCATTTGCGGCCACCAGTACCAGCGTCGCACATAGTCCAGTGTTTTCTGAGTTTCAAAGTGGCCCACTACTCTGTGGGCCTGGTCCAGGATAGTCATGATCAGCGACCTCTCCCGGGGAATGCAGATGATATTGGACCCAGTGGGTCTGGTAAGGTAGACAAGCTGCTGCTCTACCTTGAAGCACGGATGCACTTGGATATTGTTCAGAATCTCTAAGAAGAGATTGTCATCCTTGTATCCTTGCTGGATACGTGTGTGAAATTGCACATTGCCTAAGTCACTTGGCACAGGATGACGGTCATGCACGTCCAATGCCTGCTAGAGAGTCATTTCTGCACCACTAGTGCGCACTTCCTGCCTCTTTTCTTTGCCTGGCTGGGGAATCTCATGATCCACCAGCACCTGCACCTCAATATTGCAAGCTTCTCGCTGTTCTTGCAGTTGCTTACTGTGACATGATTCCTGCGCTTGCATGGCGCATAGCTCAACTGTATGTTCCTTGATTTCTGGAACCTATGCAGAGGCAAGTCCTTGCCCTCTGGATTGATGTGTTTGTCTGCCTGCACATGGTTGTGCGTGTCATGGACATCATCTCGAGTATCACTCTCAAAATATTGAGACAGGCAGTCCGCCACCTTGTTCAATTCACCTTTTACATAGATGTTGTCGAACTGATATCGCAACATGTAGTCGATCCAGCAACGTTGTCATGGTGATAAATGCACTTGGGTCTTAAAAAACTCAAGTGCCTTGTGATTCGTAATGATATGGATCTTATACCCCATCAGCTTATCCTCCCACTTTAGGAGGGCTTCCAGGATAGTGAGTGTTTCCAACTCATGAACAGCATAGTTCTGCTGTGCAGCAGTGAACTTACAGGACATAAATCCTGCTGGTCGGCAAGTTTGCCACGTTTTACCTTGGCCAAACATGGCCCCGACCCTGGTCTTTGATGCATCGCATATGAGCCAAATAGGCTCATCAATGCATGGATCAATTGGCTGGATCACTGGCATTTTTGTGCAAATGCACTTAATCATCTCGAAACACCACTGATGCAACGGTCTCCAGTGAAAAGGGGACCCATTCTGGGTCATGGCCATAAGTGGCCCTGTGTATGCCGTGATGTCTGGCAAAAAGTTACAATATAGTTTACAAGTCCAACAAATTGTTGGATATCATTATACATGCGTGGAGTATGCCACTCTCACTGCTGGCACCAGAACCTGTTTCCATCAGAAAAAGTGTTGAAGAAATGTGTCATGCCATTTCCAACATACATATTTCCAAGGGAAAAAGATTCAAGACAATGGAAAAATGCCTTTTTTAAGGCAAAAAGGTGCCAAAGAAATGGTATGACACATTTCTTTGTCACATTTTCTGGTGGAAACAGGTTCTGGCACCAGCAGTGTCTCGAATTTGATCGAGTTTATCTGTGTCTAGGTGAATACTCTTCTCGTCAATGACATGACCAAGACAGTCTATACTTGATGCGTACAACTTGCACTTCTTCCATTTGAGGTAGAGACTAGCCTTACATAGTCGTTCAAATACGACTCATAAGTGTTGCTCATGTTCCTCAATGGAATCAGAAAAAATGAATATATCATCTAAATAGACATGCATAAACTTCCCGATTACATTTCGGAAGATTGAGGTCATTAACCTCTGAAATGTCACTGGTGCATTGCAATCACCAATCTGCATGATGTTGCTCATGAATGTCCCCATCAAGGACAAAAACAGCATCTTCAGTATATTCTCTTCATGTATGCAAACCTGTTTGTACACGTCTGTTAGGCCAATTTTCGACCTATACTTCGCTGTGGCGATATCTTCACGTATGACTTCCTGATCTGGAAGGGGTGTTACATCCTTGACTGTATTATCATTGTGCTGTCACGCATCCAATGCAGTTCATAACATCTCATCCTTCTTGGGAATACACAGTAAAGGTGCAGCTTGCACCGCCAGTCATGGCTCCCACCACTTTGCATTTATGTATCTGTTCATTTTTTCATGAAGCTGATCCTGTAGTGCTTGCAGACAGTGAGGCAAGTGGTACTTGTACTGCTTATTATTGTCAATGAGATTAATCTCATGATTAACCTCCCACCATAGAGGAAGCTCTTTCTTTGTTCCGTTGACAATATCAGCAAACTCCTGTTGCCATTGCTGGTGCAATCAAGGAATATCCTTCTCTGTAAGGCTCACAGCCTTACCTTTCCCTTTTACTACGCATGCTATACGTGGCTGAACCTTTGGTTCAAATTGCTCCTGTAAGGCATGTACATGCTCTTCTGTGAGATCTCCCAGATTCAACCTTATGACCAGTTGTCTCTCCACCACTCTTGTCATACTTGACAACGACTGCATGCTTCTCGCTTCAGCGAGAGTCTGTCAAATATGATATCTAATGTTTCAGAAATTTTGTTCTCTCATGCGTGACTGTATACTTCTCCCGTCTGGGTCACCTGCACCCTTCCCATAGTCTGTGTCACCATTGACGCCACCAACTCATTCCATGGCATTCATGGGTCATATGCCCATTGCACTCCTGGCCGAGGCACTGGTCGATCCATTAGCGACCTTGTGCTTCCCACAGTTCCCCTCATACTATATACCTCATCCTTGATGAGATCCTCAACCTTCATTTGAGAGCTAGTCGGCTGACATTCCAGCGATTCCACCATGCATTTACCACGCTCCTTCTTATGCTGTACAGCCTGTTTAGGCTTTCCATTTGTACACCCAATCACATCTGGGTGCTTCCCCTCCTTCAGAGTTCCTTGAAACTCTTCCTCAGACATTAGTATAGCCGACAAATCTACCAGCAGGCTTTCTGTTGGAATCTGCTCATCCTCCACCTCCTGTACAGTCACCCTCTTGCGACCATCTAGTCAGTTGTATTCATCACACCGCTTTTCAGTTGCGCGATAGTGCCTCAGATGACCATCTGTGTTGTTCAACATGACTTTCTCTGCCTTCAAAGGCATACCATTTACAATGACCATGTCATTCACAAAGTCCAATGACACCTTGTTCTTATGCATAAACGGTGTACCAATAATCATGTTGTAGCAATTGAAATTTGCTATGTCTATATATTCCTTGGACGACATCCCTGACGTCTTTATTCTTACTTCAGTGCCAAACTGCACCATGGCGCAACTCTCTACAGTCCCCAGCTGGACCATCAATGGCTCCTCCAGTTCATAAATGAGAATTGCATTGACGTGAGCAAACTGGGGCATAATGCCCGTAGTGGTACTTCCTGAGTCCCACAACATCCATGCCGGATGTCTATTGACATCAACATAAGTGACCAAGCACTCCTTCTCCTCAGAAGTATAGCGTGATTGCTGCAACTTATTAGTTGCCTTCTGCAGGGTTATGCATCTCATTCAGACATACTGATCTCTATGGCACTCAGTTAGTGCAAACAGGTGTTCCTCCTTGTCATCATGAGCATAATAGTCACTGTCGTACATGTCCACTGCGACATATTCATTGCCATCAATCTGGACACTCTCGGCATCATCCACTTCCGACCTGTCAGCCTCTACTTGCAGCTCTTCCTCCGCTTCTTTGATGACCTTGTTGTCCTTGTCGTCACTGATGACATCGCTAGATGCCACCACCGTATGGGCTGCTCAGATGTGTGCCTTAGGCAGGGTGGAACATTCCTTAGCAAAATGCCTGCTCCTACCACAGTTGTAGCATGCTGAAGGGTCTCTGGCAGGCCTTCTCTGGACCGCTCCCAAGGCCCCAATGGGTTTGCTTGCCATATGCGCTGCAGGCGCTGCTACTCCTCTTGCTACTACTTGGTTTTGACCTGAAGAAGGTCAACTATCTTTTGCTGGCCATTGTCCAGCAGGCTTCAATTGAGGCCGCTGGCCTCCAGGAATTGCCTTGCAGACAACAAATTGCGAATTGTGATTGTTCGCCATCTCCAACTGTTTGGCCAGGAAGGTCCCCACCTTCACTGCCTGACTGTTCACAGGTCCTTGGCATGAACTATGCTGCTCATAATGATTCGCAGTCTGTGTCAACTGCTCATAACGAATGGCATACGCCAAAAATTCGGTCACAGTATTGACCTCTGGAGACAAATTGTTATCACGTATTAACACTCTCCTCATGTCTGCAGGTATTCCGTCCAGGAATGTCTTGCAAATGGTGTATTCATCAGGATAGATGGCCATATTCTGTGCATAACCCACCAGATCATCATAAAATGTCTGGAAGCCAGTCTTAGCATCATACACTGCCTTTTTAAAGGCATCCTGAGCTTCCTGCATTGTCGCAGTGTTGACAAAGCAATTATACAGTCCTATCAGGACTTCTTTAAACGTCCAATGCAGTTTGTCGTGATTAATGTGGAGGACATGGTGACAGAACCAATTCCGAGCCTCTTCCTCCATAAATTCGTGTAGCACAAATATTCTTTCCTGATCCATGTTGTCTCCACCATAGCAGCAGGCTGCCAGGTGGTAGCAGACGTTCATGGCCCAGTCCTCCAACTGAGAGAACCTATGCCCTCCAGCATATGCACATATGTGCTTACCCCAGCAGGAAATTTAAACCTGACTCCAAGGAAGTCATCCACCAGACGAGTGAGACAGTCATTCATATGATCCATATGGATCCTGACCGCCTCATTCATTCCAGGCGTAGTTTCATGCAACCCATGAGGTGTGGGCATTGAAAATGCCCAAGGACTGCGAAACAGGTGTTCATTGGCTGTTCTTTCTGGCTGTGGGGTGGGCTGTTGCCTCACTTCTTGCTCTGCTGGTAATCCACCACCATGCTTGCCACAATTATGACAATTATTATTGTCTTGATTGTTATTCCTACAATCATGACCTCCACTGTTGTTATTGCAATGATTTGGCTCCCTCCTCTTGTAGTGATCACTACTATCATCACTACCACCTGGATCTCTGTCCGGTTCAGCAGTTCGAGCCACAAATTGTCGCCGCATGTTATCGACAGGCATTACCCCCTCATGCCCTTCAAAGGCTACCCCCTGGTCATCAATCAATGACTCACCATGATTGTGCAAGTCCTGGTTGTGTATCCTCTGGTAATTGACATGTTCATTCCAGTTGTCCACTAGGTGGACACATCACACTATGTGTCGTGGTCGTGTTTGCTCCTCAAAAATGTGGACTTTATCCACCTCTTCCTTGATAGTGACTTGCTTTTGAGGTGTCTTAACCTCCTGCACTGCAAGTGGAGTCGTTGTCACAGTCTCTACCTTGGACAATGCCTGCTGAGGCACTCCACTGACAATGCATTGACAGTTTGCCAGCCCTTCTGTGCAACTCTGGAATTCCAGGCGCTGACGACGCCTTTTCCAACCTCACGGCCTCATTGTCCTCCCTATTGACCACTATTGCTGGTCCTTGCTTCTGTCCTTGTGTCGTCACCAACAACGGTCCTGGTTCAATGGCAGCATCTGCCACATACTCCAAATGTTGCTCAGTTGGCACCATCTGGAATGGAGTACTATGTGTGAACACACTGCCTTGTACCATTTCCGAGTACCAGGTAAGGTCCAGTTGACCTTCGGACTGAGCTGATGAGCTCTTAGGCAGTACCGGGTGCTACCATAATTAGCTGCAACATGAATATTATAGACACATTCTTGCCCATCATAGAATACACAAATGTTAAAGTGAAAGTTTTTGATACCCCCCTTCCATAAGTGGTTGTAACTAACCTCAGAGCACTACCATGTCAGGCAATGTGGGTAATTACTGGCATGGATGAAATACATATTAAGGCATCAGACTGAAATATATTGGCCATATGTAGTACATGTAAGTCTGAAGCCTAGTCAAAAGACAAACAACGGCAGTCTATAAAAAGTAGAGGAAGGTGCCGTGCAGCAGTCCTGCTTAAGCTGAGAGTATTTGCGACAAGGTTCCCACAACCAACTGCTAATCCTTGATGCAACATCCCCCCTGAGCATTTGGGAAATGTGCTCACCCTGAGATAGCATGGTTGGCTACTTGGTA
>QGOA01002066.1:0-27771 GCA_003313075.1 Termitomyces sp. MG16
TCCCCCCAACTGAAAAATTGACTGTCCTCAGTCAAACACCGTCATTAATTTGGCTGCGCTACGGTCCGTATGATGCCGCCGGCACCTTATAAAAGTCGTTTTCAGCACTTCACCTTCTCGTGTTTTCCTTCCCATCTTTCCAGCATGTCCACTCCTTTCAATGCCTCTGCTCTCCACAATTTCCTGGCTAAGGCCTCCTATTTATTCGATCGTGCTAAGTCTGTCGGTCCCGCCAATGCGCCACAAACCGTCCCTGGCATTATGCAACTTTATCGGCGCTGGCTCGTGGTCCGTGGCTCTGACAGTTCCTGGGCGCGGGGTGTCAAGGTTCGTGAATGGTGCATGGCTCGGTACCGTGAATATGAGGGTGCTGATTGGTTACTACCGTTCGCAGACTTGTTCATAAGTTTTTAGGTTTGATTTTGGGTTCGTGGCGCTAAGGTTCAGCACCCATACTAGGCTCCTTCTCTATCCGATGAGATTGACGCCCTGCTGGCTAGTACCAAGGTTGGCGAAGTGAGTTCCCTCCTCTTCTTCCTCACATTTTCCATGTTAACCCTGAGTAGTCAGTTGCTACGTCGCCTACCGTCGCCAGTCTTCCTAGTGCCCATCGGCCCCTACCATTCTTTCTGCTCTGGCCGCTCCTGCTGCTCCTGTTTCTGTTCTGCCTCCTCCCATTCTTGGTAGTCCTTTTCGTGGCAATGCTTCTCCCGCTCGTCCTGCACCCATTGTCGCTTCTCCCACTCGTACTGCGCCTCCTCATTCAGCCATCAAACGGATTGCCGTTACCGCCAGTGAGCCCCGGCCCGGACTTACTCCTACTATTTCTCGCCTGCCCCCCCATAACTTTGCCGTGGTTATTAATTGCACGCCCTCTGCTCTCGCTAGCCCTCCTAAACGTACCGTGTGTCCTTGTCTTCTTGCCTCTAGTTCTTCTACTAACTCTGCTTCTTAGGTCAATCTCCCTGCTCGTGTTGCCCCTTTATATGTCGTAAGTGTTTCCTTTTAAGATCGCTTGTCTCTAGCACCTGATCGAGCCCTCCTTAGGCGCCCAACCAAACTATGTTTACTGACGCAGAACTTCGTGATTTGCTGCGCCTTTGTCGTGATACTACCATTATTGATACCGGCATCCTGGCTGGTGTCCAAGTACTTGGCGCTAAAAAGAAGGTTACAGTGGCCCCTGTGGAGCGCCGCGCTTTTAGGGCAAAGATTGGCGCGGTAAGTGCTTGTTCGTCCCTGAAAGGTTGATGATGTCGCTAACTTCTTTCTCAGTGCGATAAATGCTGGTCTGAGAACGATCCCGAGGGTTGCTGGTTTCCTACCGCCTCTCTTCCCTGCTATCGCTGTGATGCGTTGAAATGGGGCTGTGCCTTCAATGGAATTTGTACTCGTGAACGCAGTAGGGACGCTATCATGCAACACAATTATGAGCACGCAGTCCTAGTTTGTAACGCCCAAGCCTTCATGCTGCAGCAACGCGATCTGGCTGCTACTCGTCAGCCCACTGTGATTAGCGCTGCAAGTCTAGCGCTGCCCATCACCCAAGACGGTACCACCGTGGCGGCCCCCTTTGCCCGATCTCCCCATTGTCCCGTCCCTTTGAAACGTAAGCCCCTTGTTGCCTCTCCTAGCAAGAGTCCCGGTAAGTGCCGGGAGCTAGCGCCTGCTACTCCCATGGTCTTGTCTTCTACCGAGTCGTCTACTGATGAAGGCAAGGATACCGAGAGGGATGCTGAGGGCGAGGATGACGATGAGGCTGGGCCTGTAGTTGACACCGATGCGCTGTTGGCAGTATGCGCTCTTCTGCTTCGCCTTACTCCCCCTATCGCCGCTAACCCTTATCAGAGTGGCCCCAGTGGTAATCGGTGCGTAGTCTTTGTGTTTTCCTGTTTAGGTTGCGCTAACCTCTTTGTCGCCAGGTCCCCTACTCCCTCGCTTCCTGTCATCGTGAATATCCCTCCTGCCAAAGATGTCATGATGTCGGTCGCCGGCGCTACCCCTGCTCCTGAACCCGTTGCGGCTAGCGCCTCCCCCGTCGCTCTTCCTATTACCCCTTCTCTTACTCCCCCCCGTAGCCTTTCTTCCTTCCCCAGCACTCACGAGTCCTCCACTGTGCCTGAGTCTGAGGGGACCTTAGTGGCTCAGGACAAGCGCCGTCGCCGCTGGAGGTACTTGCCTTCTTATGGCATCCACCTTTCCTCCGCTAGGGCCATGTCACCAGGCGATGAGCGCCATGAATGGACCCCACATGCCCCTGTAACCGTTCGAGTAAGTCTGCATTTCTTAGTCAGTTCGCCCTTTCTCTGACCTCTGCTAAGTTCAATCCCTTCTGGACTCCTCCCCCCGCCATGCGTGTTTCCAGCGACGCCTACCCTTGGCTTGGGATGAGTTCTCTTATCCTGTCACTCCCCTTCGTCCTGCTGCCGATCTTCATCAACAACTCCGCCAGGTCGAGGACGCGACCGACGTCATTGGTAGCAAACTCGCCCTCCTCCATCCTCGTGTCTCCACCTTAGCACGCCGTGAGCTCCTCCTGCTTGAGCTCCATAACGACATCACTGATGCACTTGAGTGGCAAGCGAGTAACGCCATTCAGGACGGGGACTTGCTTCCTTTGAGTGATCCCACTCCCTCCGTGTCTGATGCGTAGTCGCCGGCCCGTAGCGCTTCGAACTTTTGTGGACTTTGAAATTTTTTTGATATGTAGTTTGTGATAGCCATATTAAAATAAACGCTCCCCCCCCTTGTTTTGAAATTGTCAGTTTGTAAGTAATCAAAATACAAAGTAAGAAAAAGGGGAAACACTCAGTAAATCATCATGGCGTAAAAACCCCTATTACCAGCGCGACCCAATAGCCAATATCGCGCCAGCCTAGGAAGAAATAGGTATCGTCTGTAGAAAAATAAGTCAATTCATGCAAGAAGTTTTTAATGTATAAGAAATAGAGTGCCACTGATCGCTTGTGGTTATTCGGTGATGGTGGCTATAAGCGCTAGATCTCGAAGGTTAATTTCCTCTTTGTGTGACCCAAAATGAGTTCCAGCGCAGCCTATTGGTTCGTGTCTGCGTCAGGGTCCAAGACCCTTGAGAAGTGCCCTCCCACGCTGTTGCTAGTTGAAACAATGTCCAAGTCCTATAAATTGCCCATGCCTCGACAGCATCTTATCAGTCTTCACGATGGAAAGCCCAACCGGCATCATGTGGACTCCCCGTTGTGATCGTGCTCATATTGTAATTGATCCCCCCACTTTCCTGGAACACGCTACCTCGTTCTTCCACCACTACCCAGTGGTTGGCGTGCCCGGCTGATTGACGGAGTCGTTGAATTAGGTCATCGCTGCCAGCTACTTCGTGTGGCCTGTGAGATTTGGAACAATGACCTGCCATTGACCCGTTTTGGTATGGAGAAAAACTGGAGTCGGATTTTTCAGGTGCGCTATTGCCTTTTTTGCTCTCCTTCTCTTCTGATAGTCGCCCAATAAAGCAAATCGTGACCAAGGAAATGAAGGAGCGTCTTGAGTTGCTGCTGGAGGAGAATCATTACCTGGTTTGTTGCCTTATTACCTCGTTTACTTCCTTCTAACTCATTGCCTCGCTAGGCGCCCCGCTCGTCTACTGGTGGCCGTCTTTTTTGCGGTCCGGCTGAAGGCTGGCGGCCTCCCAGGCCTTGATGCTCGTCCATCTCCCATGTTGTTTATATAAGTCAGCTCCTTCTTTTCCGTGGCGCCACCGGGCTGACAGATTTTGGCTAGTTGATTTCTTTTGTCGTAGTTATATGAAATGCATCGCTGTTGTCCCCCCCCTCATGATTGTTTTGTGCATGTAAGAGTTCCCAAGTATCCGCGACCCTGCAAGCAGCTTGAGGTATTTTATGGGTTCTGGCGCTGTTAACCCGGTTAGTACCATATCATGCCAGAACCTTCCCTCCTTCTTGATGACCCTGTACTTGTTCACCGGCCTCTCATTCTAGATCGCCTCAAGCACTTTCTCGTGCTAATGCCTGATGGCGGCTTTCCGCACGAGAACAGTAACATATTGACCCTTGTGCACCGGTACCGGATTCTGCTAGCGGCCTCCGCCAAATGGGAGATAGATACAGACCCTGCTCTAGTCACTGTAAACCCTCCATTAGCACATGCTTTAGGTAATACTTATGCGTGTCGTAGGAGCCCGTTACTGGTACCGCTTTGAGTCTTCATAGCCTTCTTCGCGAGACCAGGAGTTTGGTTAGTGCCTATACCCCTTTTCTCCTGGCTTTGGTTAGCTAACTCCCTGCCCTTTTCTAGAGCCTTTCCTGGCTCCCCCTTCCGGTTCTTGTTAACCTTAACGCTAGTAGAGCCATGCTTGCCCGCGTGGTTGTTCCTTTCACAGCTTTAGAGTGTTGCTTGGACGAGGTCGGGTGGTACTCGTCCCCTGCTTGTTCCGCCGCTTCCCCAGGACCTTCCCGTGCTCCACCTACAGTCACGCTTCCCATGCCTCCTCACGCTCCAACGCCTCCCCCTCTAGTCACTCCTCCCACGCCGCCTAACGCTGCGATGCGTCCCCCTTCCGGTGCTCCTCCCACCTATAGGCAACACAAGGAGTGAGTCAAGGGCCCTCGTCAGCGGTCTTCATCGTTGTCTTAGATTTTGTAGCCAAAGATAGTTTAGTAGTGCCGCCTGTATTAGTATCATCTATTTATTCACCTCCTTTTGTGGTTACTGGCACATGCTTTAAGCCCGTAGCAGGGTGCTAACCGCTGGTGCCTCGTTTCTCGTGGTCTTTTACTGTTCCTCTTTGTCATCAGGAGTGATCTCGTCATCGTCCACCAACTCAGTCTCTTCAAGCTCTCGCAGTTTGGCTGTGTCAATGTCTAGCACTGGCAAAGGTAGTGGAATGTGTTCACGTGCTAAGTAGGGAATGAGTCAAAACGCCGCTACTGGTCAATGCAAAACCGAGCCGTCCAACTCGCAGAGTATGTAGGCTCCTCCCCTATTGCGGGAAACTACTATGAGGGGCCCTAGATATCAAGGTCGCATCTTTTTGTTATGGGTAACTTCGATTTTCGAGTTGCGCATTAGCACTAAGGCGCCAGCTGTAAAGTTGTAGTCTCGGATAGTAGCGCTATGCTCTCTTTCAAATCGTAATGCGGCCTGTCGTCTAGCTTGAAATACCACCTCGTGTAGGTGCTTTAGATCCTCCATGTGTCGTTGTAAGTCAATGGCGCGCCTAGCGATAAGATCGGTAGAGGACAGGATCGAGTTAGGTGGGGGTTGTAAGTACGTTGCCTCCACAACGTCCGCTGGTAGCAAGGGGTGGGTGCCAGTCGCCGCATAGTAGGGAGAGCAGCCCATCCTCTTTCGTACAGTAACAAGCTCCGACCAGAAGACTGAATAAGTCGCCTCACTCCAGCAACTTTTGTCACCATCAACCGCCTTGAATAGCACCTGTCAAACATCGAAATGAGGCCTTTCTACGATTCCATTGGCGCATTTATTGTATCCTGAGACTCGGATGTGTTGTATGTTGTATTTCTTGGCAAGATAAGTGAGCGCCTTGACTATTGGCGCTCTGTTGTCTGTGACGATTTTGTGAAGGGCTCCTCATCGGCAGATAACGTCCTCAAAGAGCCACTTAGCTATAGCGTCTGTATTTTCTCACTGGAGCATACAAAACTCCGGCCAATGTACCAAGGAACACCTTCCTTGAATGATATACTTGTAGCGCCCTGACTTGGGCATATGCATGGTGTCGATATATATTTTTCCGAATAACGGCGCTGGAGTCGCTACTGTTGGGGGAATCAGAACCTGACATGTCTGCTGGATTTGACAGAGATGACAAGTGCGAATATATCATGCAATATTGGTGCTAACTTGCGGCCACCAAAAGCGCTCCAAAAGGTTTGCCCTCGTTGTGTAGAGTCCTCGGTGTCCCAAGTCATCATGCATAGTGCGTAGAATCCTAACTCGATTATCCGGTTTAATTACTAGCTTGTGGGCGCCATCTCTATTTTGTCGCCAAAGTTGGTCTTCCACTATAAAGAAAGTCATCGCATATCGAATGAAGATGGCGTATTCCGTATCCATAAGGTCTGATGGTCGTCGCAAATCCTGTAGCCACATCCTAACCTGTTCAACTCGCTGATCTTCTGACTTAGCTTTGGCGCTTCGAGGTACCGCCGAATATGGCAGGTTCTGACTGTCTTCTCGCAAGGGTCTTGGTTCCTCGACTATCTTTAGATCGTTAGACGGATTAGCGACGTTATAGATACTGGCCGTGTAAAAAGTTGATGATGCCTGATATGGTCGGGGCTGGTACGGAACAATAGGGTAAAGCCAAGTTAAAACTGGCTGGTCTTCGCAAAGCACCGGAATAGGCAACTGAATGATATGCATGAAACCATGCAATCAATCAATCCAGTCGTCAAATATGTCATTGTCGCTATCGTCTAGCGCTTCATCTTCCGGTTGTCTGGGTTGCCTAGATAATCCGTCCGGCCCGTGAAACGCACTTCTGACATGTACTAACTCGAAGTGAAACATTAATATTGCTACTACCCAGCGGTTCATACTGGCCAAAGGTTGAATATCAGGGTTCTGAAGCATTCCTTTGATGTATCGTGCATCGACCTCGACAATCAGATTTTGTACCCCAATGAGGTACAGGCGCAGCGCCTGAAACGATCAAAACAAGCCATATAACTCTAGCTTGGGCTGACTGTAGCGCGATTCTCGGTCGTTAAGGGTAATCGATCTGAAGCGATTATAGCGCCTGATTTTCTGGTTCGCGTCATTACACTGGCATAAAAAGAAGCCAACGGCGATATATGAAGTGTCAACGGCAAGTATAATGGGATCAGCGGTAGTATAGTCGATGGGCACCAATGGTTTCGCTTCCTGTAGCGCCTTTACTAAGTCCTTCTGGGCATTGATTTGATCGGGTCCGAATTTGAAGGGGACCCCTGAACGGGTTAGGCGATTAAGGGCATTTGCGCGATGTGAAAAATGGCTGATCACTGGCAGGGCACATAGTAGTCATGAGGTCAGGATAATCAATGGGTGGTTTCGGAGGATGAGGCTCTCTCCCGGATACTACACCCCATAAGGCTTTAGCCTGCAAAGCTGACTTCATATTATTGGACCACATATGGTAGTTTGTACCATTAAATTTTGGAAACTGTAAGGTTTCGGAAGTGCTGGTCTCATTCGCAACGGTGGGGCCCATAACCTGTCGCAGCATTATAGCGCAACAATAATAAGTATATTCATGTATAGTAGTTAATACAGTAATAAGCTGGAGTCAATGCCGAAAAGATGACATGTAAGTAAAAGTAATATGACAATATAAGGTAAGTGGCATACCTGGAGTCAATGCCGAAAAGATGACATGACCCCAGGTCTCAACACGATATTTATAGACGTGAATATGAGTAACTTATGTCATAACAGGATAATAAGTACATCATTATGAAATAAAGAAAACATACGCGTGCATGAGGTAACAGTGATGTCATCAGAGAGTAATCAGTATCATACGTCATATCCTTCGACATGACTTCGTGTGTTGAAGTCGACAAGAATAGCAGGTTTGTTCTTATCCTATTCCCATAAGAGATCCTTGTTCACACAGAATGTTGTTTGGTAACGCTTGATATCAAGGCAAGCGTGCCCAGGTATATTACTGGAATCCCGTGTTAGTGACAATGATAGTATAATAGTGCGAAACTTGCAAGTTTGAAAACTGTTGAAATACTAAATGATGTGTTCTTGAAAAGCGTACCCTCAACTTTTAGTAGAACATGAGCCCGACACAAGAGTGATAGGCACAAAAAAGCACTATAAGTATGAGGATAGACCCTGCGTTACGAGTGCTAGACCATCATCCGGCACACAGAAAGCCGCATTTTAGATCGAGCAGTGTATGCAGAAGACAACACATGGCAATCATGCTAGAAATGTCACATATTCGTGAGAAGAGACTAATTATATGTGGAATTGGATGGCATGATTCGTCCAGCTCGGATACATGATGTGCAACGTGGGTGCAATTTGAACAATCTAACAGCGCCGCCGCAGCCAACAGACCTCCATTTGGAAAGCAGACACCAATAGTGTCTAAGAATAGAGAGAGACACTGGAACTATTTATAAGCCATCCCTTGTGTAGTGCGAGCCCAAAAAGTTCGTCGACCAAGTGTGATAACAAACAGTCTCGCGGATAAGCATAGATCCCAAGATTAAAAAACCAACCAAACAGTTTAACTTGGGGTTTATAAAGTACATGAAAGCTGGGGTGAAGATTAGGTGGGCGGTGCCAACGCTGACAATATTTGGATTGCAGGGGGTAGTCTAGCAAAATACATACACCACATATCACTGCATCACGATGAATCACAAGTACCATGAGTTTTGCTAGGGAACGAGAATGCATCGATGAGGTGGTGTAGGACTAGCTGCTTTTGATCGGCAAGAACAATTCAAACGTTCTTTCGCGCAGCTCTCAACTGCTCTTTCCCAGTCTCAAGTTGATCATCTCCACTCTCAACCGGCACATTTTTGCACCACACTTGCCCGATTTGCTTCCACACATCGTGATTTGATAAAGAACGACCCTACTTTCTGCCATGCATTCCAGCAGATGTGCTCTTCTATCGGTGTTGATCTTCTCGCCGGTCCGAGAAAGGGTGGCTGGTGGGCAGAGGTGCTTGGCCTAGGAGATTGGCAATATGAGCTTGGTGTGCATGGAGGAGAGATAACCAAAGACGACGTTTTGCGGAGCATCAAGACCCTGCAACAATTAGGGGCAGGTTACCAAGTTGTAGAAATAGGCGGAAAGAAGATGGTGGGGAGTGTGGTTAAAGAACTTGACAAAGATCAGTCGGTTGTTCTCACGATTGCCTAAGTTGAGGGTGGATGCGTCGTGCATTTGGAGCAATTGCCCCTCCGCCTACAGTTCCTATACCAAACAGCAGTGCCACTTTGAATTCAACCGTTTCAGATGCAGATAAGGCTGCTGCCACTACTCCAGCCCCGACAGCTGCCACACTGGCTAGCCATCCTTGACCTCAACCTCAACCTCAACCTCAACCTCAACCTCAACCCCAATCTCTGACGCATAAGCTTGTAGCACCAGCAGAAGTAGCTGTGTCATCTACTGGGCTCAATACATCTGCAGTACCACCACCTGCTTCTGAAAATACTCCTTTTCATGTAGCCGACACCCCTGAGGCACCTAAACTGGCATCCGAAGGTGGTCCACATGCTGCTACCAACATCTATGAGGTCGACGGTCTTCAGAAAGGTCCGGGTGTTCCTGGCAACAAAGATGTTTCCTCCAATGACAAAGATATGCATACCCCTGGCGACAAAAATATGTCTATTCCCGGTAACCAAGATACATGTGCTTCTGCTGGCAAAGATATGTGTATTCCCAGCGATGAGAACAGGCCTGCTGACAAGGCCATGACTGTTAGCAGGGACACGGTGGTTGATAACCAGGGGTATACAGATTATGCCAATGACATGTACAATGCGGAGATTTATGACGATTACTCTCCAGCCCCAGTTGACTATATGGAGTACGACACGGAATACTACCATCTTCGTCATAGCCCCACGTATGGATATTCTGAGCCTTCCCCACATGTATCGCACGCTGGCCACCCACTTCCACGACATCATCGTCACAATGTGCACCCATACCCTCGCCGTGGTGCTGGTGGCGTCAATGCCACTAGATATCCACCTTCTACCTATGGTGCTCAGTACCCTCCACCCCCCACTATGCGCCCAATGCGCTACCAGCCACACTACCAGCCATTCCGCCCCCCCTCACATGCTCCCAACACCAGTGGTTCCTCGCATGCCCCAAACTTCAGTGGTCCCTCGCGTGCCCCAAATGTTGGTGGTCCCTTGCATGCTCCGATCACTGGTGGTCCTTCGCGTGCTCCGAACGTTGCCGCCCGCCGTTTGCGTGCTCCAAATACTGCAAATGCTGCAGGTCCCCAACGTGCGCCAGGCCAGTCCAATGCCTGGCGTGGACCGCCCTCTGCCCCTGAATTCGAAGGTCAGCACTGGGGTATGCAGGAACAGAAGTTCAACGAGCATGAGCAGAGGTATGACAAAGATGAGCACGAGCAGAGGTATGATGAGCAGCCTGCTTTCATGAGTTAAACTCGAGTTCTTGTAGAAATGACCTAGCAGAATCTAATGTGTCACTACCATTCAATTATACATCTTTCTTGCATTCTTTTTTGTCTCCAAGAACATGAGAAACTCTCCAATAATAGGAAAAAGACCGACGACCAGACTGCACCTCTCAACCTCTCTCTCAACCTCACCTCTCAACCTCTTCTGGCAACCGGAGTGACCTCCTCTACTGGACTGGACTAAAGACCGGACCTGATTGAATCGCCAGTTAAAGTAGGTTCAGCCAGGAGTCTTAGGCCCATTACTATTGTCACAACTAACTTCCCTAAAGTGCCATCAAGAAGCACTTACCGTCCTGCCAGGGGTGGCAATTCAGACATTGACTTGAGAACTCATCCATCAACAACACAGCGTATTCGCCGCGCTCGCCTGCCCGCTTCCATTCCCATGCGAAACAACGATATTATGCCGCATCTCATCTATATCGAACCGCATCCGATCATCGTCTCCTTCAACAGTAAATTTTCCTGCTTCTCCTCGTTGAGCTGGCTGTGTGCCTGATGCCTGATCGAGAGCTTGTCTTTGAGGAGCAAGATATGGGCTTCGTAAGACTCGAGTAGATAGACCTACGCGGATATGGCTCTGGCCATCATATACAGTGTGTACCACGGACTGTAGTGTTAGAAGATAGTCAAAAAAGAGGGTGATGAAGGAGAAGATAAGCAGGAACCGAGAGGGACCTGTGGACAGGGGTGTCGATATGTTTTGCATCTGACAGGAAAAACAGACGTACCATGCTAGTGGGTATTGACTTCATCTTCAAGCAACGTTGATATGAATTCATGATCATCGTTCAAGGTTTTTTTTAGCAATCTTTATAGAGAATTTTAGTTCTTGTGAATGTAGTCAGTGAAAGATAAAGACGACTTCAAACTCACCCTTGTATTTCCTTGCTGATTGTTGCACTGTACAACATGGCCTGCCTTGGAGACACACGACGATCTATATTTCTCTTTCATAGTGTGATCATAGAAGCATATGACATTGGAATCGTTTCTTTTTTTTTTTTTTTTTTTTTTTGGAGTAGCGAATACAGCGAGAGGCACAACGCCCTAGGCGTTTGCCTCCCGCCCGCATAGCTGCACACCTGGGATAGAAACCAGGTTCCAGTCACGGGCAGCGTCAATTGAATCTCTGCAAGGAAATGCCTTTACGCACAAGTGTGGGACTACAGGCCCAAGGGTATCAACTACCCTACTCCAGATCTTGAACCCGGCCTACTACCCACTAAAACCCCGCCATTTGTCTCTTCTGTTGATATTCGCCAGCTTTCCACATCGACTATGCCAGTTCCATCCCATGTGTTTAGCACCAGAAGTATTGGGATGGATTTCTTCCCAAGTTTACGGTTTGTAAGCTTGCAGTCGAGCTCGGCTCTCTTACTAATTGTGGAAGCCCACCTGTTAGCAATTTCTACCACATTATGTGGGGTATCATTATTTCTAATAACCCTCTCACAGTGGAGGGTCCATATGAACATGGCGGCTTCCGTTACCACTATCCTATACAGGTGTGTTAGGTCATGTGCGGAACTTCCGTCCACATTCCGAATGGTCGTCAGCGCGCCTCCCAAGATTGAGCCTACACTTTGTTTAGGGAATTCTATGTTCATTCTTTTCTTCCACATGTGGCTTACTGCTTCCCAGACTAGTGCTTGACCCGGACACATGCATTCCATCAGTATGTGGTTCATCGAGTCCAGTTCGCCATCGTGTCTGCACCTGTATCTTTCTCTGAGAGTGATATCCATCTCGGGTTTGTCCCAGTACGAGCCCACTTTGTAGGCATCGTGGGCACATTTCCACAAGAAGATTCTCAAGGGTTTAGCGAAGTCCTTGCGCCTGAGGCTTGTCCAGATTTGTTTCATGCTGGGCGACTTCCCACTAATCCTTTTCACGCAGCTTGCTATATCTTTCGTGACTTTCCCAGTCCGTGGCCTAATTGGTGTTTCTTTGGACCTCATAATTGTTTTGTACGCTATAGCTTGTGTCATCTTTGCTAGCTTCGCCCCTGTCAGGTGTAGCTCAGTGGGAATCGGCGGCAGAACCATAGGTCTCTCGTTTCTTAAGGCGATTTTTGCTAGGGATCTCGCTTCCACTTCATTCACGGAGACTTGGGAGTCGGCTAAGTCCTCAAAGTATATTGAGGACACATGCATTCGTAGTCTACCCAATACGGTCATCAATAGGCCTGGGTTTTTAGAGATGGCAAAGCCCGAGTCTTCTATCTCTCTGAGGCCACTGGTAAGTGACGTAATAATCTCCTCTGATCTTGTTTTGATCACGAGGGGGCGATATAGCCCTGCCTTGAGCAAAGCCAGCAGAATTGCCAATAGTATGCTGCCACCATTTGGTTCGTCCACGTTGCCGAACCACATCTCACTAGCATTTAATTCGTACAAACTTTCGAAAGACACCCCAGCGCTTATCATGCGACCCCCCTGTGCTGCTCTATGGGACTTTGATTTACCGCCAATGAATGCGACCAAAGGCTGGGGGTTCTCGTCATTCAATTCAGAGAGATAAACTTCTCCATATGAGGGACCTGTCGTAAATATCCTGAATAAATCAGCCATGGTGCCGTTAGTCATCAGTTGAGCATCAAATTTTATTCCCAGAGGTTCATTAGCATCTTCGGGGTTTTCCTCCTCAAGGGCTGGTCTATCCTCTGGCTGTTCAGCTCTGGGATCCCACTTCATTGGAAGAGTGTCCAGCATCTTACTAGCCCTCTTCACACACGATGAGGGGTGGAGACATCCCGCGACGTTCTTCAGTGACATGCAGCTGGTGCACATGCATTCATCGCTGTCTGTATGGTGACCGTCAGATAGGCTGTTTGCAAGTTTAACTGCATCACCGACATTTTCTATTCTATGATTCGTTTTCAGACGCTTAGCCACCTTTCCCCCATTCATCCTTCTCAGACTAGGGTCAGCAGCAAAGTGGTACCACAAAGGAATACTGTTCAGGATTTCGCGGCTGAACGAAAAACCCTCCGGGCGTATGTTGAACTCTTTTGCAGTCTTGAACAGATTTGTGATATCTTGGCATATCTCCTTTCGCGATGAGACTAACGTCTTCCATGACTGCAGGAAGGGATTTATTCTGACTCTGTCATCGATGTGCCCTTCGCTCCTGGGGACATTCAAGGCAATCAAAGCGTCGGCCATGTAAGCCCAGAGAGGGCGATCAGGTCCAAAATTCAGGTAGGCTTTGAGCCACATTATATTTATAGCCTTATTCCGGCTCTTGATGTCCACTAGGGCACCTCCTCCCTCATTGAGCGGTTTAAACATAGTTCCTTCATTCACAAGCGAGCTCTTTCCTGCCCACATGAACTTATTAGCTCTCTTTGACAGCAGGTTCTCTATATGTGTAGGGATTCCTTGCACCTGTGCAAGGTACTGTGACATGCCAGCCACTATCATCTGGACAATTAGCCTCCTACCTTCCATAGTAGGGTTACTCTTTTCCCATACTGCCAGGCTTTTATCTATCTTTTCCAGGACGTTTGTCCAGGGAGCACCCATATCTGTGTTGTTGCTGAACCATGCTCCTAGGATATGGATGGAGATACCATCCTCCACAATGTGAACATTGGTCGGGATTCTCGTCCCTCCTGGCTTTGTTCTTCTTTCCTGTATGACCATATGGCGATATTCTGGAGTACCGATTGGGATGATTTCAGTTTTCTCTGTGTTGAAGTTTGCTCTAGAGGCAATGCACCAATCGTCCAGCACCTCGTTGAGCTGGTCAAGATTGTCGTCTTCGGACAGGAAGGTGGTGGTATCATCGGCAAACAGGCTCACGATTAGTTTTTCCACATGGCCCGGGATCATATACCCTTTCAGGTTAGATTTTCTCAAACTGGCCGCTAATGGTTCTATTGCCAGATCAAAAAGGAGACATGATAGGGGGTCTCCTTGACGTACTCCCCGAGTGACTTCCCATGGTGAGCTAAGAAAGCCATTAATCATTATACGGGTGGCTGCTTTTGTATATAAAGCTTTTACAGTGTCAATAAATAATTTTGGTATGCCAAACTTTTTGAGCGTGTGCCATAAGTATTTATGGTCAATTTTATCATACGCTTTTTCTTGGTCTAACGCTACTATTAGTCCATTTTGCTCCTTTGCCTCAGCAAAATGGATCATCATGTGAATTAACCTGGTCTGTTCAGATATGCTGCGCTTCGGGATGAAGCCAGCCTGGCTAGGGTGGATTAAGTCTCCGATTATGGTCGAAAGCCTCGTTGCCAGGGATTTTGTGAAGATTTTGTAGTCAGTATTCAGGCAGGTAATAGGTCTGTAGTTCGCTATGTCAGATCTGTCATTTTTCTTGTACAACGGACATATCCATCCTTCCGCAAAGGAGGATTCAGAGTCTATACCATATCTCTGGATGTCTTCACAAAGCATGCTAAGCAGTTCTATTACATTACATGTAGTCCGCTGCCCCCTCTTTGGTTCAGTCTTGAGTCGTTGGCAAATTGGCCCTGCATAGATTTTCAAAATTTGTATGGGATGCCATCTGGCCCTGGGGCCGAGTTATTGTTTGATGCCTTAAGTGCCTTCAGTAATTCTACTTCTTCAATGAGCTTACCCAGTTTGTCATGCTGGAATTCATTGGTATGGGCTTCCACATTGCTTAGGACTTTCATTATTTTTTCCTCTCTAACATCTTCTGTGTTGTTTCAATATTGGTACTGTAGGTTTTCGTGGTATTGTCTTGATAGTTCCGCCATTTTCTTAGAGTCTTTCTCGTATGCATTTTCAAAAGGGCCAGGGTTGTACCTCTTCAGGATGTATATAACATCTCTTGGGCAGGACTGTTTGTTGGATCTTGTCCAGTATTTGCATAAGGTTTTGCCTTCAAGCCTGTTTTTAATAGCTATTCTCTCCCTGGTTAGGGTATGGTATTTTCTCTCAAGGGCCGCTACCTTATTTGTCACGCTGTTTAACGATCTCCTTGTGCCCTCATCCTCCAAGCTGGCCTCTGAGAGGATTGCTTCCTTCTCCGCTTCGAGGGTTCGTCTCTCCTCTCTATATTTCGGGACTATGACTTGTCTCTCTCTTTAGCCATGGCAATTAGGCCTTCTTTCCATTTCGCATAGACCTTCTGCAGGTTTTCCTCTGCCGTGCGGCAGCCCTTCAGCCTTTCCATATCACTACGTGCCTTGGCACCTGACCTTATTACGAATTTTCTAAATTTCTCGTCCCGTAGTACATGGGACTTTAGCGTCCATCTCCCCTTTCCCATGGTTGGAGCATTGGCATGCGCGATCCTGACAGTGGTTAGATGGTGGTCAGCTCCAGGTATGCCTGTAGGAGAAAGTTCCCATTCGTGGGCTGATACAGCTACCATATCAGTCATATACACTCTATCAATCCGTGACATAGACGAAGTAGCGTTTTGGAAGAAAGTGAAAGTGCGTCTAGTTGGGAAGGTATCCCTCCATGCATCTTTGACGTACAGGGTTTGTTTAAGGGCATCAAGCGCCTTGGTGGCCTCATTTGGGTCACACCTTGCTGGGGCACAGTCTATTGTGTCTTCAACAACGTTAAAGTCCCCAGCCATGACGTCCACACACTTGTTGGGGTTATTGATAAAGTACCTTCTCAGGGTTCTCCAGAAGGCCCCGTTTTTATTACCGTCATGTTCCGAAACATTAGGCGCATATATTACGAGTATGTTTAATACTTGCTCCTTATGCCAGTTAGATGAGACTAGTAGAGCTCTTCCCGGGATTATTTCTACCATTTCGGCACCTTGAACGTTTATCAGATTCCGATTCAGAACTACCGCCACACCTCCTCTGCTTGTAGGGTGTTCTGTATCGCAGGAATGCAAGATTTTTATTCTCTTTCCGAATAGTTGTTCCAAGTTGTCCTTTCTTTCCTCAGATAGGTGCGTTTCTTGTACCATTAGTATACCTATTTTCTTGTCTCTCATTACCTGGTTAACGTGGTTCCATTTTGTTTCTGACATTGGAGATCCCGCATTCCGGTAACCTCGTAAGTTCAAGGTTCCAATTTTTATTGAAGCCTTGGTGTTTTTTGCTGATGTACTGTTTGGGGTGTAGTTATTACGCACGTTACTGCTGTCTATGACTTGTGACAGGCTAGGGGGGGAATGAGTGTGTATCGGAACATCCTCAAGATCCAGACTCCCATTTTCAAAGTCATTCCATGAGCTGTTTAGCTCATCGTTGTCTCCTGAGAGAGCTCTGTCTGGTTGTTCCCTTGCAGGTGCGTAGGGAACGTTTTGGGAACCACCTCCGTAGTCTCCATTACTAGCGCTATAGGCCAGAGCGGTGGCGTGCTCACTTGGCCGGCTAGACCTGGAGATGCTCGTACCAATACCGGGATTAGATTGACCGTAGTTAATATCATGGGGTGTTGCTGTGGTTGATAAGACTTACCGAGTAGCCAACCATGCTATCTCAGGGTGAGCACATTTCCCAAGTGCTCAGGGGGGACGTTGCTTCGAGAACCAGCGGTTTGTAGTGGGGACAAGAACGCAAATACTCTCAGCTTAAGCAGGACTGCTGCACGGCACCTTCCTCTATTTGTTATAGACTGCCGTTGTTTGTCTTACGACCAGGCTTAAGACTTACATGTACCACTTGTGGCCAATATATTTCAGTCTGTTGCCATACTTGTTTTCCATCCATGTCAGTAATGACCCACATTCTCTGACACGGTAGCGCTCCTAAACATACACCCACCCGGAGGGTGGAGTGTTGTATGTTGCTTGGACTCACATGCAATCTGATGCCGGATGGTAAGAGTATCGATTGTTCAGCATTCATGGCTAATTCTGGGCATACAAGGGGGAAGCTTCTACTTTACTGCCAATGGCCTCTAAAGCTGCGATGTCCATAGGGCCTTCCACCTCTTCCACCCCTACCCCTGCCTCTACCCCTGAAACCGGAGTGATCATCATAGTAATACGTCGAGTTGTTGACATATGCCCTGGTTGAAGTTTGGTTTTGCTGTTCAGTAGGAGCTCGGTAGCCCAGCCATCCGGATAGGTTGGGGAATGGGCAGTTAAGCATATCATGGTCGATCGATTTACAATTCACACACAGGAGGGTGTCTTTACCGCGGAGGGGGATACCAAAGCCCGCTGTAGCTGAGGGAAAAGTGCACAGCCTCATCAATTTGATGAGCTTAATGTGATCGTCGTCTGACAGATAGGAGTGGTGGAGGAAGACATTCCAACCTCTGAAGTCGCCTCCATTTGCGTTGCTCCTTTTGACATTTAGGAATTTAACCGAGATGCTGTTGATAACATCATTAGTCACCCTTTCTTTAAGATTGGGCGCACAGTCCATGATGTGTTTCATGATGGCTTCGGAGTCCTTGACGCAGGACTTCACTAGAGTTGTGATAGCTTGGCACGCCTCACTTGAGTCGTTAAAGGTGAGGCCATATATGGTGAGGACAAAGGACAGGCGCTGGTCTTTAAATGACTTGAAAATTACTGTTATTTCCTTTGTTGACATGACTTCAAGGCCTATAAGGTGGTCTACCTGGACCGGGGCAAGGCCCAATACCAGCATGTGGTACGGCGTAGGGAATTGGTTGGAATCAGTGGCACGATCCTGCTGGGGAAATGAGACACCCAAGAAGACATCATTCTCCACTCTGACGAGGCTTTTTATGAGAGCACATGTTTTATCAACGGTGGTCAGGCTGTTATTCTTGTACTTGCCCCTGAAAACCCTGGCCCAGAGTTTACTTGTTGTGACTTTATTCCAAGCCGTTACCTGGGTTGAGACCACGTTGTCCAGAGGATTCGCATCCAGGTGAATCTTGGGCCATCCTCCATTTGGGGTCGCTGTTCTCTGAAGTCCAGCAGAGTTTGTGATGATGTGGTCCTCGTTCTTCGTGTCTCTGTGGATGCTTTCGTGCATGGACCTCATGCCGGCACGACTGGAGGGATGGGAGAGGCCATCATGTGATTCTGGAGCACCCTTCCTGGTATGCTTTTCTCCTGTACGCTGGGAGGCAGGGGTCGGAGAGTTGGGAATGGGAGGAAGGTTTGTAAACTGGAAAGGTGTGCTCGAGTGGCAAGGGGTCACCGAGGGACTGCTGAGGATCGTGTTCCACTCATTGTCGGCAACGGCAGTGTTGCTCTGATCCAGGAATTCCCCGTCGACATCCATTGAGTCTCTTCTTGGGACCAAATCTCTAGCATTTGGGGTTCCAGGTGTGACGCCTGGACTGGCAACACCTTGGATGTTTGTGGCTGTGCCAATGTTGGGGGGAATAAGGTTGTTCACTTCGCTCTGTAGCAGATTATCCTGCATGACGGAGCTTGGTGGACCACGGGAGGGTGTGGAAGATAATTCACCCTCAATGCCGCAAAATTGGGACGTGAATTCTTGGGGGTATGGAGCGGGGTCCGCACCAGAGGTGTGTCGTTTTGGGGTTCTATCCTTCATGGGGCTGGGAGGCTGAGGACGCTTTGCTTTTTCAGAATCCCTAGAGTGACTTCTACCAAAAACCAGCTTTACTCTACTGGCGCTAGGCTTCGTAGGCGGCTCCTTTTCAATACAGTCCCTCGACAGGAGCGGTGGGAAGGCATCGTTAGCTAGGGACGGCTGCTGAGACCTTGTCACTTCCTCCCCCTGAGGAGATGCCGTCTCTGTGCTCATGGGGGCGTTATGCTGCGGGATATTCTGGGATAGGTTTATGTCCATAGTGTTGTGGTGCCGGTCTGAGGGGGTGGGAGTATATATGGCACGAGATAGGCCATTGGGACATATTTCTGAGTCGCTAGGGGGACCACAAAAATTTTTTTTTGTGTGTCCCTGGACAGGAGCTTGCTCCGTGTTCGCTTCACGCAGCGTGGTTGCAGAGTAATGCAATTTTGTCTAATACATTAGGTCGATAGGATGGATAAAATTAAGGGTATGAAGCTCTTGTCCCAGGAAATCTGCTCAAATGGGTGGACATGCTATAGCTCCCGGTCTGGGGTGGGTCCTGATCAGGAATAGGCCCATGATTTGGGACCGGTTTCCTCCGGGAGGCTCATTTTCTCGTACAGAGGTACCCAAGCTGGGATTGGAGGTGGGGGGGGGGCATTGACTACACCTTTTGGTGTTTACATCTTTCAATGCTCAGACACCTTTCGGTGTGGCCCCCGTTGGGGGGCCGCAGGACAGCGTTAGCTGCCTGCGTATGTAAAGTTTGTGTAAGTTTATAGGTACCACATGGTGGTTACCGGTCAAGGGGCCCCCTTGGAATCGTTTCTTGCATCTCACGTAGTGAAGAAATGTGATTGACCATAGAGATGCTGGACAAGCTGGATCTTGAGAGTTTCGAGGGAGGGCCACGCTCCATGAGTTGACGGCACAAATATCAATCCTTCAAGTTTCTGATGGAGAGCCGCAGTTCAGCGGCTGGATAATCAATGGTAAAGATTCAGATCCTTTACCTTTGGCATGCGGTTTAGGCCAAAGCAGTAGCAAGCAAGAGTCGGCGCTCAGAGCACTTGTATATCCTAAGCATCTGAGAATGGAGATGAGAGTAACGGCAGCGTGGTGGATGGGGTCTATTTGGATGCTGCTCATGTCAAGGTCATGGGAGTTATGTAACTCCTGATGGTCTGGAAAGATGGAAAGAGAGATTTTATTGCGGCGGAAACCGACCGCGCAGCAAGCGCCTGAGACAAGCGTCTAGACCCTGTTTGAGTAAATGAAGATTGATTTCACGGTGAAATATGGATCAGCAACAAATAACACATGGAAAGTATGCAGAACAGAGGAGGCGTTAACTACAAGACTGATCTGATATAAAATTGTAAAAAATGCTTTCTAAATTTCTAGACTCCTTTCTGATCACAATGGTGATTTTTTCATGATTTTATATCCAGTAAAAGCCTCAGAAAAGTCCAGTCAAGTTTTGTTCAAAACAAGTACGCAACCTTAAAAAAAATTGGCAAACAAATACGAATAAGCAAGGGTCCGTGACTTAATTGAGACTACTTTGAATGTGTGATCCAACGCACACACCGCCCCCACTCTACCGCTCTGTCCCGTCCCTGCCTCTGGCGGGTTTCAACCTTTTTTGCAGCATACGTTACGTACATTAACTTACATTTATTGCAATCCATTTGAAACATGACGTTTTGGTTAATGACAAGTGCTTTGAAAAAGATCTTCCGAAATTAGTGTACATCGCTATGTATTTGGCCGCTAATACAGTCTATGCTTCCTCTTCCTTACGGCTGTCTCGTCCGGTAAACAGATGCGGGGCGGACTGGAATTCCTTTGCGAAGCCATAGAGGTAGGCGGGTGGTCGTGGTCGTGGTCATGGTCATGGGCGAGGACAGCAGTGGGTCAGAAGATTTCGTTCGAGGCTCTGGACATCGACACCAGTGACAATAAGCTGCAGGGACCTGTGAGAACGGTGGTGAGTGCATACATAGGCTCTACATAGCGCAGTTGAATGCTTCGTGCTGAGGGAACGGGAACAAGATCGACGAATACAAAGTTAGTTGGTCGAATGCGGAGACATGCCGCCTGGCAAGCAAAGTGTGATGCTAGTAGGCGTCCGGAGGCAAAGTTGATCAGACGTTGCAGGCCGTCATGAGTGGGAAACGAGGTCAAAAAACTGGGGGGTCACGACGGATGCCAATGACGGCCGCACAATGAGCTCGCAATGATAACAAAAAAAAGAAAAAGAAGTCTTACAATGCCATATAAAGCGCCGGGATGGGATGCTGCGGCAGTTGGAGAGCACAGAAGCAGTCGAAGTCGATGAGACCAGGAGCTGGGTTGATGAGCGCCATATGAGTGCACGCACTGAAGGCGTTTAAACCCGCAGCTTTTACTTTCTAAAGTATGCCGGGCCATAGCGGGGGGACAGGCGGTCTAAGAGCTTAAACTTCCCTGCACATTCCACTGATTTTGAATTTGATGACTGGTTATCCCAGAATCTTACAGCATCCCTCACATCAAACCCAGCATGAGCTAGTAGCCTATATATGTGTGTATAATGTTTAGGGTGAAAGAGAAGATGTTCAAGAATCAACCCACCTCGCAGAGACAATGTCCACTTCAGTTTCCTGATTCACAGTTATGTGGAGCTCGCCCACTCTGACGAGCTCTCCAGACCCCACTTTACCAAGATTGGCAACCGCATCGTTCACGAATGGACCAAAAAGCATGGTGACGGGAAATAAGACACGAACGACGTCCATTATTATGGAGATAGTTCCCAGAAAGATAACTGTTGTAGACGACAGAGATTCTAAATGGTGAGGACAAACCAAATGTGATAATTCGTGCGCTAGCAGGATAGCGAGCTCTGCAGTCTGTTCTGGAGTTGGAGTGGGACGGCATGGAGGAGGAGGAAAAGAAGTTCGCAAAATTCCAAGCTGATGCAAGAAAGTTAGGGCGCATGCCCTGGATTGCTGCGACCATCATGCTTGGCCCTTGGTACGTCACAGCCTTACCAGCACAGATGACAGTGCCTGTTGCCTTGGTATAAGGCCAGAATCTATGGATAGCATAACCTTCTGCATGCATGGGGTTATGCCCGAAGTATGTGAAGCCACCTTTGGGTCCTTTGCCAACCTTCCAGCCAGGTACGCCAGCTGGACGCGCAATATCGAAAGATAACTGGAGATCTGCAGCGAGATTGGCGGTGATGGTATATGGTTCAGAATAATTAGATACAGCATTCTGTTTGTAAGTGATCAAAAATTCGTCCGCCTTGCAAGACCATTTGTCGAGACCGGGAGGCGATGTGACAATGTTGTTTACATTGATGGATTTCTATACAATTTGTTTCGTTTTCGAATCGTAGAGCTTGAAAACGAATTGGATGTTTGGATACCACAAACTAGAAATGACTTGTCAATTTGCATCTGATCTCCTTTTCCTTCAAAGACTTTGCTAACCCGACAGAGGAATGAATCACTTGTAGAATGATGAACTTGCCATCGTCGGCGGACACATAAAAAATCTGCGTCTCAGTCACAAAGTTGCTATTTGTACAGGTCCACTCTGTGTCCTTTGGTTTGAGCTCGCCGAACAAATCATTCTCTTTGTATGCTTCTGAAACTGGATGCAAGTTCGCTGTTGATGGGAATTGCAGTGCGGCTAAAAGCTCGTTTTTGCCAGCTGCCTGCGGCTGGTGAGAAAGACCTTGCCATTATCCTAGCAAACACGACGTAAGGAACTACGGGGACAATTTTTCTTAGAGATCCTGAACCTACTCGTGGCATGCATGTTCCAAAAGATTCGGTCTGCAGCCCTCTATCTACAGCGACACCAGCTGAATGGCTGCAGATGGGCACTTTTGATTGGCTGCTCCTCACGTCCATACGTAGACATGTGAGAGGTCGTATCTGCTTTCAACCGTGAGCGAACGCTGAAAGCCAGTCGCAGAGGAATTAATGGTGGAGCCCTTTTACAATACATTCCTTGGAATCTATATTTTGGCATACCCATTTGTCAATTTGTATATACCACATTCTTTTGAATTCGTTGTCTGTTTTCTATTACCGTTCTGTAGGCATGTAATTTTTGTACTGTAAATCATATCACATTGAGACAACAAACGTGTCGCGTTACCGACGCAACAGGGGAAAAATGTCACGCTTTCTCCTGACCACATATCAACTATGTCTATTGACCCTATGTATGTATCTATCTTGCATCAAGTAAATGCTAATGGTTGAACAAACAGACCCGAACCCCCCTCACTGACTCGGTCAACAACGGCTGTACTCGACTTGGCAGATAACCCCTCATTTCAGATAACTGCCACCAACAAGTCTTACAAGCATCAATATTCCAACATATACTTTGTTCGTCTACGACTACTTCGACAATTTGTGGAAGAGCGAGCGCATAGACGGTGGGGAAGCCGTCAAAGTCGGTCTTGCTCTGAGGTGCATTGTTGATTCAAGGCTGACTGCTGACTCGTCAGGTAACCCAAGATACTCGTACCCTGAGTCCTCGAGGTAGTCAAGTCACGCATGTGCTATATTATTGGCACAGTGTACATGGATATGCCACTGAAACCCAACGTCATAGAAGACCTCGCACACGACGTATGTCCCACCCTACAGCAAAGGGGTTAACGCGAAACCTCAAACTCACACTCGTCATGTAGCAATCGATGCCCCCACCTCCACTGAATCGTAAATTCTATTCTACAGAGGATAATGTCATGTTAGAGGACAAATCAGGTCACATTCGTCTGGTTGGAGAGTTTGTTGAAAGCGCGCGCCTGGTCGCTGGGGTTATTGTAGGGGCATTGGGTGCAGAAACACCAAACGGCGACTTTGAGGTCGTGGATTTATGTTATCCCAGCATGGCACCTCCACAAGATTCTCTAGAAGATACCGGGATGGATGTCGATGGTGTGTCCTAGCGTCTTTGGTAACCACTTTTCAATTTAAGAAAAGCGCCCCCTTTACAGGTGGCAGTTTGGCCTCGGACGAGTAGATAGCTGTCGTTTCAGGCCTAAGAGTCGGGCCACTCTCACCTCTGGATGCGCAGATACAAATGCTTGTTGAGTATTTGACAGGCGAAGAAGGCGGAGTTGCAGAACAAGTCACAGCAGCACAAATATCACGGCTTATTATCGCTGGGAACTCGTTAGCTCAGCTCTTACCCCCTGGTCAAAGCGAATCTGGGGACATTGAATCTTCGAGAAAATCTGTGCGGACAACTCGGTTTTGACTTTTTTTTTTTTTACAAATGCCTGATACTCCCAAACAGAAAAGGTACGGTTACGACGCAACAACGTTTTCTCCTCATCCTGTGCTTGCTCTCTTGGATTATCTGCATGACATCGCCAGTGTGCTGCCAGTACATATCCTTTCAGGCGAATCGGATCCATCTGGCACAATTTTGCCCCAACGATCATTACCAAAAGCAATGTTTGGCGCAGTTGCAAAGCTGCTGACCTTTTCTTGCGAGACAAATCCCACGTATTTGCCACTAGGTTGTCAATCAGAAGATTTTCCAGATCATCCACCTATAGAACGTAATCTTCTGATCAATTCAGGCCAACCTCTAGATGACATGTTCAAATACCTTCCCTCTCCACCTAATACACGTCTGTCCATGCTGGAATCGACGTTGAAATGGTGGCATATGGCACCAACAGCACCAGATACCCTTTGGTGTCATACATACTTTGGGATCGATCCTTTTATTATCACGGCGACCCCTGACCTATATATTGTTGGCAATCAGAAACGGTTTGCAAACAAAGTCGTAGTCAATCAGGATAAAATTGGCCAAGGCTCCAAAGCACGATGTCGTATAGTATTGGTTCCAGAATTCTCAAAGACAGGCGTCATCGTTTTGATCAATCTGAGATCGCTGGATGTCAAGACTGTGTCTTTTGCTATACTGGGCATGACCGGCGCAGGGAGCGGTGACAACAAGGAACATCGTGCGTCATACTTGTGAAACTCTTTCCTTTACTCATCTTCTCATTAATAGCAACAGAATCAGATGCCCCATCACCCCTTGAGCCAGCTTTGACTGCACCTAGATCTAGTCTCACCTCAGAATTCCTGTAACTCTGGCAATCTTTACATCAATTGTACAACATATACACGCACTAGACTTATATGGTTGAGGATGCATAGCATTGCAGCTGTCCGTGATCAGACATCCCATTGCATTGCGGATGGTACCCAATATACTTTCTGCAGAGTTCATTTTGATCATCAACCCAACAAAGCCCATCTCTGTGGACCATGTTCTCCAATGTTGCACTTGCTTGCTCTCGAGTCCAGCCCCTCCTCTGAACCAGGATATCTTCTGGTCTTTGGGTGCTCCTTTGCCTTGCCCAAAGCACGACGGGTGCGACGTGGCGATGTTTGCAGCTCCTTCTCTGACCCATCATCATCACCACTATCAACATAGTCATCGCTAGAATTTTTGTCACAATCTGCGTCAGGCAGTGAGAGCCGACACCGTTTGGCATTCTTCTTGCTGCTTTCATCATCAGAATTACTGCTCCCAACGGGAATGACAACCTTCGTAGGCAGCTGCTTTTTCTTGGCCTCTGCGTCAGCAAGAAAGGGCCTGTGCTGCTTAGCATTCTTCTCGCCGTTGGACTCGCTGCTCCTGACTGGAATGACCTGCTTCATAGATAGTTGCTTTTTCTTGGCAACATAAGTCGTTGAGAGGTCCGTGTCAGAACCTAGCTCCACGGTGGCATGCTTCAAAGTGGTAGCGGAAGGTTTTTGAGGAGTGTCAGAATCGAGAACGATGACCTCTGATGCTCTCTTCTTGCGTTTAACACGGGTTGCGGCAGTGCTTTTGAGCCTGGTTTGTCCGACAACCACCTGGCCATTGGCAAAGAGAGACCGAGCATGGCATGAAGGTGGGTCGTCATAGGTAGGGGCAGCAGTAGCAATGACAGGCACAAGATTTTTCGTAATTCTCTCAGCATCAGTCTTGACGATTTTGATTTGGTCTCCCTGAAGTGCCACCAGAAGAACTCGGCTATGTTTTGCGCCAAGATCCTTGATGCCTTGGCTATTCCCCTCTTTGGAATTTTTTTTCGACAGCTTCGGCTTGATGGTTTCATGAGGAAACGGGCAGCTAGCTGGCCATCCTGTGATCACATGGGCAATGCCAATGAGATACTTCGTCAGAGTTCCCCAGGGTAATCTGTCCTTCTCCCATATTTGACCGGCAGCCATCGTAGCTGACTCTGCTTTGCGTGTTATTACATGTTCAATAATTTCGATAGCAAAACTTACTCAATAGGGCAATAATACGCTCTTTGCAACCAGAAATAGGGTTAGTCTCATCTTCCATAACTATATCGTTGTCATCGCCATTCTCCTCCAGTAGTGGGCTGACAGGTTTTATAACCGCTTCTGCTGCAGCAAGGGCATTGTTGACTTCGTTCACGAGTTGTTCAGTGTCAATCTGTTCTGTAATCCTTTGCGAAACGACATGGCTGAGTAGTAGAGAATAATCAGAATAGATATAGGCATGCTGATATTATTGACTTACTAGGCCTCAACCTTTGCTAAACCGACCATTGTATCTTCACTGAGCCTGAGGCGGTTGTTGAGGAACTTTGAAGCCATGAATATTGAGCATTGGCATCGTAAATAAATTAGTGCTTACATTTTCTAGTCCAGGAGAGGTATATGTCAAGCCCAGACTTTTATCTTCATTTACGCAATCACCAACAATGACGCTAAATGTCTGGAAGCGATTTGTTGCACCTTCCTCAATCTGGGGATGAGCATTGTTAGTGATTGATAGCAATGCGGAATCGGATTTAAGTAAATACACTTACAAGCTTTTCAACCTTCCCACAAAATTTACTGAATGAGCGAGAGCGCTGCTGACAAGTTTTCTCTGACAGCTTGCGGTCAAGGTCGATGGCTGCTCGTAAAATGGTCTCAACTTTATCTCCATATTCTGCTTGGAAGCTCGGCCAACACTGTGCATCTATGACAGAGTTAGACGAGCAAAGCACAAAAGCAGAGGAATACAAACCTGTCCCATCTTCAAGATTGCAGCGCTCGAGTTCTGTCTCACGATTGTTGGCAAAATATGTCTGATACATGTTCCATGTGCTTGTAGACCGGGTTCCTTTAAGTCCAGAGAAAAACCAGCCTTGGACTACCTCAATAGGCCGGTCGACAAAATCAGCTGTTTCAGCAAAAATATTACGAATGCGATCAAAGTTGTGGGTGCAATATTTGAACTTTGTAGATGTAAGACGGCCACCTGAGGAGGGCGTTCTCGTCGAAGAGGATTTTGAAGATGGTGTAGTTAGAGTGGTATGAATGACGGTGTTCAATGCAGCCACAGAACTGTCTCTATTGCTCTCGACCACAGCATGGGAGAAATCAGAGCTTAAAGTAGCTCCATCGGTGGTACTTGGAGCAGTACCGACAACAGTGCCTGGAGCAATATCAGCGGCAGCACTTGGAGCGGTATGGGTGACAGTGTTTGTGGCAGCTGCAGTGCTCAGAGTAGCAGTGCTGGCAGTGCTTAAAACAGCAGTAGCTGCATCTGCAGCTGGAGGTCCAGGTGAATGTATCAGCGGTTTAGAACTAGCGACTTTGATGAAGTCTTCAAGCAGTACACGAGGCTGAACTTCATTGCCCTCAATTGCAGCGTGGGAGAGGTCAGAGCTGGAATCGAAATCTGAGGTGTGGTCATGAGCTAAGCTAGCAATGGTCTCCACATCAAGGCCTTCAAGAAAATGATTGGTGGAAGATGAGGGAGAGGGAGAGAGTGGAATAGTTTCAATTCGATTTTGAGCAGCTTTTAGGGCTTCTTGACAATTTTGAGCTTTAGGTGTAAGAGGAATCTTGCGTCGAAAAGTGTAGCGAGGTACATTGGGGCCACCGCCAATTTGTTCACCCATGCTAGGCATCGGTAGCTCAGGACCGCTACCAACTGGTTGGCCAAAATGCTTTTCAAACACTGGAATGGGACCATAGAAGGTCGGGCTACCAAAAGAGTACCCAGTAGTGTTTGTGGGAGGAGACACTTCGTAGGAAGGGGTTTCTTGCATAAAAATGTTGCCATCTCCATCTCCACACTCAGCATTGTCATAAAC
>QGOA01002069.1:0-18961 GCA_003313075.1 Termitomyces sp. MG16
GGAGCTTGAAACCATAAGGGCATGGGCTTGGAAGGCAAACAGCGTAAAACACACGAGATCCGGGTCCCAACTGCCAATTTAGCTATAGTCTGTTTGTAAATTTGTGGATTACAGCCAAACATTGTCAGTAGATAGATGTAAAAGTTTTTTTTTCTGGAATAACGGACTTCACGGAATTTTGTATGCTTGTCATTAACCGTTGCAACTTCATTGTCAACCCTAACCGCCCGTACAGGGCCGAGGGAGGCAGCACTGCTGATGTCAGGAAGCTTTTTCAACTGGAAAAGCCAAGAGGAAATTTATCATACCACTTCTTTGTCCACTTTTTTTACCTTGGAAAAAGGAATTTTCCACGGTCTTGAGCCTTTTTCCTTGAGAAATGAAATGGCATGTCATATTTCTTTCCCAAGAAAAAAGTATTGACTGCCAGCAATGACACATGGTTGTAGACCAGTCAAAAATAATCTGTTGCTATCATTGAGGACTCTTATGCTGAGAGTTCAATAGTACAAATCATGACAGTTGATAGAATGTCATGTCTAAATAAACAATATTGCACTCATTCAAGTGAGGCCACAGCTTACAAAAATATAGGGCAAGTATTCTCCAGAGAATAATTAGTGAGAGGTAAAATAAAAATAGGTAGAAATTCTTACCCTCAATTCATCAGGTACTACTGACCCAGAGGCCTTCTAAATAAAGCAACACCTTTACAAGGCAGACTCAATCTATGGTACTCAGAGTGTCTGGAGCTCTGGAGTGTGCTCTGGGGCTCAAGACATAGAAAGAGAACAAGTTTGGGATTGATTGACTTGGTCCAGGATTGGGGTGAACTGGGAAAAGGAAGCAATAAGGTTGAGTTGGGAACCAGAGATTCTAAGACAAGACTGAGTAAGTTTAAAATATGAAGTGCATACCAGTCTTAAGAGCATGTGAACAATTTGAGCATGCCAGTCAAAGCGTACCAATTGGGCATACTAGTCAGTCAAAGGGGCACGCAAGCAAACAAGTGTAATATCAAGACTAGCAACTACAATCAGGGAGCTACACTATAAGTACTACAGGGCCAGGTCTGGGTTTCTGGGGTTCTGGGGTGTCTGGGATGAGTTCTGGGGGGCATTGAGTAGCGGGAGGGGGACTGTATACTGGGATTGCATGTGTGGGGCGCAGAGGTAGCCATGATGTGCAATGCATGATGGCCCAGAAGTGGTTGGTGTGATCCAGTTGTTGATCAAGGGCTGATGGCGGTTGATTCCAGGTCCGTGATGTGGGGTTGCCGGGGGTGCCAGGTGATGGCAGTCCTTGATGCGTGTGATGGCGGTGTTGGTAGTCATGATGGCAGGGCGCGTCCTGTGGAGTCAGAGGGAGGGTCCTGGATGGTGTTCCGGGGGTGTCCTGGGGTGGGTCCAGAGGGGAGGGGTCATGACACTGGAGGTCTGAGGGGATCCTGGAGGTATCTAAGATGGTTCCTGGAAATGAATAAGTAGTGGCAGAAAGAGGGGAGACTGTATGCCAGAGATTGTGCACACAGAGTGTGTGATCAATTAGCATAAAGGGCAATGGGATGCTTGATATATGATAGCTGGGGTGATTGGTGTGATCTGAGCATTGATCAGGGGGCAACAGCCATGATGGTGGATGGTCTCAGGGTTTATGGTAGGGGGCTGTCAGAAGATGTGCATGATGGCAGGATTTGATGTACGTGATGGTGGCATTGGTGGTTGTAATAGTGGACATCAGCAGGGTTGTGCTGTGGGGTCAGCAAGGAGGTTCTGAAAGAGGTTTTGGTGTCCTGGAGTTGTGACACCTTCCAGCAGTGTTTGTCATTACAATGCCAGCATGTTAACCCTCCTCTACTGGTATTACCTTATTAAATCAATGGCCTAAGAGTGATTGGTCTATACTTTAGTACTTTGAAATGCTATAAGCTTTTCTTTAGTGCTCTATAAGGATGAGTCAAATGCATCTTTTAGCCTCCTATCAGTGGTAGTAAAAGGTCCATGAAGAGCTTGCTCCTCAAGACAGACCATATTGTAAGTCTTTTTTGCTGCCTCCCTCCTTTTTGCCTTGCTACCCCTTATCACAAGTCTCTAGGTTGGAGGCCTCTGCTAAATCTTGTTACCAACAAGGTTTGTAATGCCACACTAGCTTGCATCATCACCCCCTTTTTGCCAACATCTCCTTACTTCAAGACCATCTTGTTACCACCATTCTCTTCACTTTCCTCTCCACCTCCCATACCAGTGCTGCCCCTTGTACCACAGCCTTGGCACAATGATAGGCATAGCAGTAGACATCACCAAAGGTCTTGATTTACTAGTCACTTGATGACTGTATTTGTAGTTTCCACATATGTGTAGTTTTATCATATCCGCAGTGAATGATATTTATTCTCAGTTAATGTTTGTTGTCTGCATGTAGTCTTTGGCACTGAAGTCTGGTGCTGTCATTTTTGCCATTTGTTATTGCTCATTTTTGCTATCTGAGGCTGTCTTGTCATCATCCCCTAATTCTGTCTCCTCAAGCTCTCAAAGTTTGGCAGTGTCAATGTCCAGTGAAGCTAATAGTAAGGGAGTGTGTTTGTGTGCTAAGTAGAGAATGAGTCAGAACACTGCTATAAGTCTGTGCAAAACTGAGCTGTCTAGTTTACAAAGTACATAGGCACCTTCCTTATTGCAGGAAACTACAATGAGGGGGCCTAAATATCAAAGACACATCTTTTTTGTTATGCATGACTTCAATCTTTAAGTTTTGCATTAATACTAGTGCTTCTGTAGTAAAGTTGTAGTCTTGTATTGTAGTGCTATGCTTGCTTTCAAATTATAATGCTGCCTGATGTTGTGCTTGAAATACTGTTTTGTGTAAGTGCTTGAGATCTTCTATATGACATTATAAGTCTATAACATGCCTTGCAATTATGTTGGTGGAAGAAAGAACTGAGTTTGGCAGTGGTTTTAAGTAAGTCACTTCTACAATGTTAGCTGGAAGTAGAGGATAGGTACCTGTTGTGGCATAATAAGGAGAGCAACCCATTTTCTTGCATATGGTTACATGTTCAGACCAGAATACCAAATAGGTCACTTTACTCCAGTGACTCTTGTCATCATCTACCTCCTTGAAAAGTGCTTGTCTAATGTTGAAATATGGTCGTTCCACCATGCCATTGATGCATTTGTTATATCCTGAGACTTGAATATGCTGTATGTTGTATTTTTTTGCCAGATGGGTTAGCACCTTGACTATAGGTGTTCCATTGTCTGTTACAATTTTGTGAAGTGCTCCCCATTGGCAGATAATGTCCTCAAAAAGCCACTTAGCTATAGCATCAGTATTTTCTTGTTGTAACATTTGGAACTCCTGCCAGTGTACCAAAAAAGCATCTTCCTTGGATAATGTACTTGTAGTGCCAAATAAAGCAATGCCCTTATAAGACAGACTCAATCTATATGCACTTGAGGTGTCTAAAGCTCCAGGCCATGCTCCAGAGCTCAACATGCAAAAGGAAACAAGTCCAGGGTTGATAAGACTTGGTCTGGGGTTGGGATGAACTGGAGAAAGGAAATGCTAAGATTGAATTGAGAACTAGGGGTTCTAAGATGAGACCAGGATCAATGAAATTAAAGTTGCAAAGTGTGTATCAATAAGTATGTGTGCCAGTCAAGCTTGCCAGTCAAGTGCATACCAGTCAAGGTTTACAGGGCATGTAAAGAAGAAACAAGCAAGTTCAGTTAATATCAAGACTAAGGTGCATCAGAGCTACCTACAGTCTCATATACTTGTTCTAGGTTTCTATAATGGAGTCCAGGACTCTATAGGCAGCAGCAGAGCAGATAAGTAATTATATACCTAATAGAAATGAGGCTCAGAACTCTATAGAAGTTAGCAGAGTGGAAAATCAACAGTGTATCTAATAGATTGTGCAGACAGCCAAAATGATGAGGCTGATCAGTACTAGCCTTTGATATGTGACAATTAATAGTGGCTGGGGCAAATCTACTAATGTATGTAATATGATAGGCCAGGAAATGACATAGAGGTCCCAGAGGAGGTCCAAACTAGGAGGTCTGGATCAGGCAGAGGATGGTGTCAGGAGATCCAGAGTAGATGTGTGTAGTTGTGACATCCAGAAGTCTGGAGTATGTGTGATGTGACAGGTATGACATGCAGAGGTCCAGAGTAAGTAGGTCATGATACTTTCCCTTTCTAGGTGCATTCTATGATTAGTGCACTTCTCTTACTGATTCACACCTTCCTTGTTACTCAACTCATTCCTAGATGCATTTTATGGGACCTGCCTGAGACTCTCTTACACACTTAGCATGCCCAATGCATATTCTCAAGTTAGTAGCTGTAAACTGTGTCTACTACTGACCAATTTTTAGCATCATCACTGCTCCAAGTCTTATAAAGCAAAACAATGCATTTCAACAAAGACAGAATACAACTCAAGGCAGGCAACAGAAAACATCATAATGTGCTATAATGACCTTGCAGTGGAGAGATTTGGGGACTTGGACAATCAGATAAAGTAGCTGAGAACATAGTTTAATCTATCCACCCATCAGAATTGCAGCTAAAAGTGACACTTTTCTCTTCAGGTTACAAAAGGTTGGAGCACATAACAATCAAACCATGTCCCCACACATTTCACTATAGAAAAATGTATTTATCTTGTAACAATATGGAGTACCTTGATCTGAAACTACCAGTATAAGCAACTACTCACTCTGGCTGCAACAACTGTGTCTAACCCACTGGTCTGCACTTCTATAGAAGCCTCTAACAAAGGCCCTGCCTAGCAGGATGATCAAGCTCAAGACCCCTTCAAACTGTCTCTATATCACAGAATGAGCATGCTGACCACACCACAAAGTGAGGCCACACCACTTTTGGAGCAACTACCAACTGGATACAGACTATGTGGCAGCAGAAACCAGTTTCCATGCCTCAGTTCTCAAAAATAAAAAAAGAAATTGTAACTAGATGACAGGGCATTGCCTCTCCCATAAAGAAGAGGCTAAATCCTGCATATCCAAAACAGCAGCCTACAGCCATGACTGAAAATGAACCTTCTCCTATGTCATCTCCCTGTAAGGGTGACCTCTGGAGGCTACGGCTCAGTCACACAGCTGGCAGAGGGAGATCCAAAGTATATTAGAGTATATACTAACAATATCATAATAACTACTCTGGCAGAAGGGGATCCAAAAATAACAAGTCTAGGGATCCTCTATGCAGGATTGATGCTTCTGGGGCCTCAGAAGCATGGTAAAGTGGCTAAGCATCACCAAAAAGCAGTGAACTTGAAGGAATGTAAGTAGATGCCATGCATTAAACTATATATCATGAAGTCCACAAGATTGCTGTCCATCTAAGTTGTTAAGGGGCACCAAGTGATGTCAGGTGCTAAGGTGAAATGCCAAGCTGTCAGTCATGGAAAGATGCCATCTTTCCAATCTATAAGGACTGCTGCTGGCTAGGTGTATTATTTGCTATCAGATTGATGTCAACTATCACCTGTCATTCCAGCTGCCACCAGTACTATTACTGATTGAATCTATCCCTTGCCATGTGTGGCTATTGGATACTATCTAAAATAGATGAATCACATGTGTTAGAATATTGCAAGCCTGTGCTATGCTGCCATGGCCTGCTATTTGTGCGCTTAGCTTGTGTGGGGTCCTATCACCAGCTATCCATACTGTTGTGCAGAGATCATGGAATGCATTGAGCTCACATGATGCTGGTGTATTGCAGAGGGAAAAGATGGGAGAAAAGGAACTATACAATTCCACTCAACATATTGGAAACTGGATGCCAGACAGACCTCAGTCATTATCACACTAACTGAGGTATGTCCCCAGTTACCCTACTCAAGTAATATATAGCTAACAATGTACATATCAGTCTTGTGTTCAACAGGTACTCATAGATTAATATATAGTTGTTATCACACCAACTGAGTCTTGTGTTCAACAGGTTATGGGCCCTGTTTCCACTCAGTAAATCCAGAGAATGACTCACAAAAATTTTACTATTGCACACCAAACTACTGATACAACTGAAAAATGTCCCAAAACCCTTCACTGTTCCTACTCCCAGCAGAAGAAAGGTTTGATGGATCAAACTGGGTATCATTTAGAACAATAATAACTGAAGCTGCCCATGGTCTGGACTACCTGACAGGGAAAATTGTGAATCTGCTCCCCAAGGAAAACATAAAAGGAGAAAGCAGCCTGCCACAACACCCTCCCCACAACAGAGATGTTGTGGCAGGGTGCAGCCAACCCCACCATCAGTAAATGGCAATACTGCAATGCCTATGCAAGGAACATGGTAATACTGAATGTCATCAACCCCATTTGAGCAGGCATAAAAATGGATGGTACTGCTGGTGAAGCTTGGGAGTCACTTACTATGCTCCACAATGCAAAATCAGACCTCAGCCTAATCTATGCTGAGGAGGAACTCAATGCCATCAAATATGTTGATAGAACCAGTATTGAGGTACACTTCTGAATAATACATACAGCATGGTCCAAGGCCAACAACCAGGGTGCAGCTATCAATGATCAATGATTCTGAGCCTATGTTATAAAGTCAATGCCAACATCATGGGCCGTGATCACTGGCACACTGCTAAAAGAAAAGATATTGATAGCAATAATAACTTACCTAACAATGCACACCCTACTACTCCATGGCACACCTGCCATAGCACCAGCTAAAACCACTCAAGCACTTGTAGCCCAGACAGGGAGACAGAACAACAGTGGCAGACCTGTATGCTCAAACCCTAATTGTGGACAAACTGGCCATATGGCAGACAAGGGTTTCTGCAAAGGTGGTGGCATGGAGGGCCAGTATCCAGACTGGTGGAGAAAAAGCAAGGGGACATCCATGATGCAAGCCAACAACATCACATCCAGCTTGAGTAATGCAGCACTACAGGCCAATTCAGCCCTGACCTCAGCAACAAACTCTGACAATCCCAAGTGCCTCACATTTTCAATCCTGATAGGTAGCACCTCTGAGACCAATCAAACAATGTACACAGACTCTGTGGCAAGCCAACACTTCTTCATCAATCAAGGAGACTTCATTATGTATAGGCAGCCTGATGATGGTAACAGGATTGGCTTGGCAGCAAATGAACTATTCAAAGTAGTGGGCTGCAGCAAGGTATGGAAATGGATCAAGTTCAGCAACAAGACAATTGAAATTACCTTCAAGAATGCCCTACACACTCCAGACCTAGCCCACAATCTGGTGTCCATTGAATCATTAGTGTAAAAGGGAGTCAGACTAGGTATCAATGCTGAAGGAGCTATGCTACATGCACCTGATGGCAAACCATTTATGAAATGCCCAATGAATGGCACCATGTTCCATGTCAACTTTGTCACCCTTGCCCCCAGCAGCCCTGAGTGCACAGTTTTTGAACCACCTGACCAACCTTAAGACATGGCACCACAGGCTAGCCCATATCAGCAAGGTGACAATACATGACATAGCCAAGCATGGCATCAACAATGGCCTAACTATAACAAAGTCCACAATGAATAGACAATGCAAGAATTGCATTGCATGGGGAAGCAATTTCATTGCCTCTTTGATATGAATGTCATGCCTGAGGTGCAGCCATTTGAATGTGTGGCTTTTAATATATGGAGACCTGCATGTGTACATACCTTAGGTAGCAAGTCTCTCATGCTAGTGGCAACTGATCAGGGCAGTGCCAGGTGCAAGGCATGGTATCTAGTAAATAAGGCCAAGGAAATGATGGTTATGTATATGCCTTGAGTCATTTGATGTGCAAGTCAAAACACAATACAGCCTGCAGGTCAAGTGCATATGAACAGATGGAGGAAAGGAGTTTGACAACAACCTGTGGGCTGCATACTGCAGGAAATGCAGCATTGACCATGAGACCACTCCTCCCCACTCCTCTGCAGCCAATGGTGTAACCAGACAATTCTGGACTTCACATGCAGCATGATTGCTGACTCCCAACTTCCTGTGCACTACTGGAGCAAGGCCACATCAACTGCAATACATGTCATGGATGTCATACCTAGCTCCCACCACCCTGGGAAGATGCCATTTGAGATTTGCACAGGGGCACAGGCCAGACATCTTGTACCTATATCCTTTCAAATGTGTGGCATATGCAAAGGTTGTCAGGGGACTCCTCATTTCTTCCTTTTCTCACTCCTTATCTCTTCACTCTCCCTTCATTCATTCTCTTATTTCTTCTGACATTATTGTTTCTATTCTTTCAACACTATCTGTTAGTACTACTCTCAGCTCTTGAGATACTCTGGCTCTTTAGCTACCATTCAGACAAGTGTGGGCCCTTCAGCACTGCTTCCAGACTGCTTATATAAGCCGGAGTTTGCCTTTCTGACTTCTAAAGTCCGGAGTTTTCCTGCCTTGTTTGCACAGTTGTTTGGTTAGTCAATTTTTAAGTTTTTAAGGTTTTGTTGTACTGTACAGTTGTTTCCCATGCTTCAGAAGCCCCAGAAGCGTCCAACCTGGCATAGGGAATCCCTAGACTTGTTCTCTTTGGATCTCCCTCTGCCAGGTGAGTAGTTATTATGATATTGTCAGTACATACTCTAATACACTTTGGATCTCTCTCTGCCAGCTGTGTGACTGAGCCACAGCCTCTAGAGGTTGCCCTTACAAAGGTGCCCCATGAGGATGAGGCTAGTAAGCTGGATGCCAGGTCAGTCAAGTGCATCTTGGTTGGGTATTTTGGGAGAGGCAATTACAAACTCCTCAACTGATCCATTGGTCATATGGTCTGCTCTTGTGATATCATATTCAAGGAGGCTGGGGGACATTGCATATTGCCAATCATGCCTGATGACACTCCAGCAGACCTTCACAAGATCCTTGGCACCACCAGCAATGATGCAACAGCATTGATCAATGAACCTGCACAGGCAGCCAATGTCACAACAACACTGATGGTTCCTGACACAACCCCAGACACAGCCAGACAGTCAATTGGCACAGAAGTAGCCTTGTGAAGCATAATGCATGATGGCCAGAATGATTGGATGTGATCCAGATATCAGTTGTGGGAGGATAGTTGTGATGGCAGGAGGTCCTGGAGTCTGTAATGCAAGGGCTGGCTGGGGGGCATGCATGATGGCAGGTTGATGCACATGATAGAGGTGATGACAGTTGTGATGGCAGGCTGTGATGGCAGTGTAAGGGTGACCTCTAGAGGCTGTGGCTCAGTCACAGCTGGCAGAGGGAGATCCAAAGTGTATTAGAATATATACTGACAATATCATGATAGCTACTCACCTGGCAGAGGGAGATCCAAAGAGAACAAGTCTAGAGATTTCCTATGCCAGGTTGGATGCTTCTGGGGCCTCTGAAGGGTGGGAAACAACTGTACAGTACAACAAAACCTTAAAAACTTGAAAATTGCCTACACAAACAATTGCACAAATAAGGGGCAAACTCTGGCAAACTCTGGCTTATATAAGCAGTATAGAAGCAGTGCTGAGGGGCCCACACTTGTCTGAATAGTAGCTAAAGAACCAGAGCACCTCAAGGGCTGAAGGTAGTACTAACAGATAGTGTTGAAAGAATAGAAACAGTAAAATGAAATAATGTCAGAAAAAATAAGAGAATGAATGAAGGGAGAGTGAAGAGATAAGGAGTGAGAAAAGGAAGAAATGAGGAGTCTTCTGACAGGCAGGTGTTAGCAGAGGTGCGTCATAGGGGTCAGCAAAGGGGTTCTGGAAGGAGCTCCAGAGATATCCTAGGGTAGATCTCAGAGTGAGGGGTCATGACATCACCCCCCTCAGTGCTAAGACCCTTTGAGGCATGTGTCATCAGTGGTTCAGCCTAGTGGTCCAGGTGTAGGAGCCAGGACCCTGTGATTGACAACTTAGCAAAAAAAAATTCCCATTATTTTCAACTATGTTGCATACACCATCTCATAGCCTGACACCTCCTACCAATGAAGTGGCACCATGGCTGGCATGGGAAGCCTAGGATGTGAGGTACCAGCATCATTGTGATTGAGAGTGTGTGGTGGCACTTGTGCAGCAATGTGGATGGTCCCATGACCTTGCCTTTTTGGATCTGATTTTTTGTCTATAGAGCAAACTTCTTCAAGCACCCTGGAGGTAGGGTCTGGTGATCTGGTGTCTAGGCAATGCCTGTCTGCCCCAGAGGCAGGACCCAGCTATCTTGTGCCTTTTATTGTGCAGATGACAGTTCAACTCTACTCCTATCCTGCCCTACATTGGCCCATGCATCCTGGAATAGCCCTAGGGATGATATTGGTTGTCTTTGAGAACTTATGTGTGCCTCTATTGGGCATTACCCAGGAGCTCTATCTGAATGCCCTGAGTGGGCCCCAAAGGCCCCCAACCCATGCCTAGTGCATGAACAATGGGCCAGTAAGTGTGATTCTCACCTTTCATGCTTGTCTGATCCTGTCCTAGTACCTGCACTGCACTCACCAGAGGGTTCCATGCCTGTTTTCTCATCTGAAGCCAGGATCATGCCACAACTCCTTTCTGTGCAAGGCCTGTTGGAGCAACAATGAGCATTGCTCTGTCTTGGCATTGTATAAGGCACAGTGCATGTTACAAGAGCTACCTAGAGAATGGGGTGGCAGAGCATTCAGGCCTTTTAGAGAAGTCTGGGAGGGGCTGGCAGTTGGCTGGCAGGTCCTGGAACCCCATAGTACACTTTTTTGGTATTTCTTGTTTGCATGTCATAGTTGTCCTAGAGGGTCTGTACATATTGTAGAATAAAAAATGTATATATCTGTGCCCTGTCAGGGGACTCCTCATTTCTTCCTTCTTTCACTCCTTATCTCTTCACTCTCCTTTCATTCATTCTCTTATTTCTTCTGTCATTCTGTCATTTTACTGTTTTTATTCTTTCAATACCATCTGTTAGTACTATTCTCAGCCCTTGAGGTGTTCTGATTCTTTAGCTACCATTCAGACAAGTGTGGGCCCTTCAGCACCACTTCCAGACTACTTATATAAGCCAGAGTTTTCCTGCCTTGTTGGTACAGTTGTTTATTTAGGCAATTTTCAACTTTTTAAGGTTTTATTGTACTGTACAATTGTTTCCCATGCTTCAGAGGCCCCAAAAGCATCCAACCTGGCATAGGAAATCCCTAGACTTGTTCTTTTTGGATCTTCCTCTGCCAGGTGAGTAGTTATTATGATATTGTCAGTATATATTCTCATACACTTTGAATCTCCCTCTGCCACCTGTGGTGACTGAGCCATAGCCTCCAGAGGTCGCCCTTACATGCCCTCAGAATCAGCAAGGAAACTAACTATGGTCATGGGCAAGTAAGTAAGGGTAGTAAAATAAGAGTCCAGACAGAAATATATGTGGAAGTTAAATCTCTGTTGTGCCCAGAGGCAGTTGTCCCAGAGTGCTGTTTCTCAAAGTCTTACAGCTTATCAAGGGCTCTCTCAAAGTTGCGACAGGGTTTCCAAGTGTCATTCTTGAGTTTGTATTCTTTCTATTGTACAAAAAAGTAAGGTTGTCTGCAAATGTTCTGAGAGTCAAGAATGTTCTCAACTTTGTAGTGATACTTGTTGTTGATCTTGACTAGAGGAGGGGGTTTGGAGCATTGCTCAGAAAAGAAATCCAAGGAGTGTCATTCAAGAAGGCAGATGTGAAAGACTGGATGTAAACCTTTGAGTCCTAAAAAAAGTTCAATCTTGTAAGCATGAAATGAGACCTTCTTCAAGATCTTGAATGGGCCAAGATGCTTGTAATTGTTCTGAGGGCCCAGTCAGGAGTGTTCCAGAAGAACTTATAAAGCAACTAAAGGTCCTGAGCAACTTTGTGGATGGCATGCAATAGAATGTCCCAGAGTGAGAGAGTCAGTTGGAGGTGGTGCTTTTGTTGACAAGGAAATGCAATATGCCAGTGGCAGAGTATGGCATGCTGTTGTACATGAACTGTGAGGAGGAGTTCAGCATGCCAGTTGTCCTGCAGGTAGTTGATGAAATGACATCTATATAGCCAACCCCTCGACTTTAGGGCGGCCTTCTGAGCAAACTAGTCATGTGCACCCGGAGTCATGTGCAGTCGGGGAATCCCATATTGCCCCTTGAAAGCCGCGGCCTGAGCCGCCGGCTTTGGCTTTCTGAGATCATGAGCCAGGCCGAAGCCGCTACCTCTGGCCTGGCTGACGGCTTGAAGCCGGGCCTGGCACAACACTGATCAGGCCTGGAAAAATCCGGGCTGTCTAAAGGACCCTGATTACATTTTTCCGACAAAACCGGCCCAAACAGCTGTATCAGAAACGGCTACATTGCTATGCAACCAACAATCAGCTGAGCAGTTCTCAAACAGGCAGGAGCATGCTGCGGACAGGGCTATACAGTCGGATCGTTTACTACTTCCACCTTGGAAGGACACAACCTGAATCCATGCGATTTCCAATGTTTGTTATTCCTATGAGCTGTACAGTAGCAGGAGTACTTGTACTTACGGACAACAGGCAGTTTAACATCTCCCCAGGAGCGACTCACCACAATGATCCTACACCGTCCGTTATCCGAGAGGCTGAGGATACGCATGAAAGAGAATACATGCTCGCTGAAGCACAATGGAATGACACCTTCCAGGAGAGCCTACGTGATTTCCAGCTCAGGTTTGAAGCAGAAGAGACGGCCCGGTCATGGGGAGAGTGTGCACGACAAGGTGAATTTGATCGTGCAATGACGGATTTTGGTGATATCTTTCTAAAAAATCACCTACGGCGACAAAAGCTGTATGCGGAAGCTGACGCTTTTCAAGAGGAGAGATTTCAAAAGGCTGATGCTGCACGAGAGGCTATATTTGTCCAGGGACAGCAAAATCGTGCACGCGCTTTCGAAATCGAACAGGAGATGCGTACGAAGCGAGCAGAGTGGTATAGTGTAGTGCGGAAGGGACTCTTGAGCGAAGGTCGTCAGAGATTGGCAGAGAAATGCAATGTTCTCAATGTTGTTTTGGTGGAACAGTTTGACAGACTCATGGAAAGGCCGAAAGAAATGACGGAAGTTGTCGAGGAACACTTGAAACACCAGGACATGGTGAGCTTCGGACATTTAATATCCAAATTCTAACAGTATGCAATGTTTAGTTTATACCAGTACCTCCTGATGAAGACTCGGGGCTTGTGGATTCCCAATCAGTTCCTCCATCACCACCTTCATCAATAAGTTCCTCACATTGTGCTGAAAGCCTTGATTCTCTGACGCAGCCGATATCCACTGAATCCAATGATCAACAAGGGCTTTCTCAATTTACATCTCCATTGGTGAGGAGTCTATTGGAACCTCTTCCTCATACGATCCTGAGAGCCTCAATTCCTTGACGTAGGCAACATCTCCTGAATCGAATGATCAACGGGGGCAATTGTCCCATCTGTTTGAACAAGGCGATCCAGAGGAGACCCGTCAATCAGACTGCATCAAAGAGGACAAATGTCATGCATCTTTTATGCGCTTTCAAGAGCGGCGGCAAGAAAGATTTTCACAGGATGAAAGTGAAAGAGATCACCGGTTTCATGCATCGGAGGCCGTACGGGACACTGCCGAATCGGAACGCAACATTATCTTCTATAAACAAACGAAACAGTGGTCGGAAGAATTGCTGAAGTCACAGACCTGGCATTTCCTTAGTCGAGAAAAAGAACGCGATAGGACAGAGGCGCGGCGTTCAAATGCTTTTCGTTCTGCTGAACAACATCCTCGGATTTTCTTCATGTTAATGGAGGACATGAAGCAACAAGCGGAGGCAGAGGCGAATTTAGAGGAGCTTTGCTTCGAACATCAGAAGGACATGATTTTGGAGCTATACAAAAGCCAGGGCATCAAACTTAAACAAAGTATCACACAAGATCAGCTGGTTTGGTTCGAGTTTATGCGGGGCAAGTATTGCCACAGACCTGCTCCTAACCCAGATGCCTTAGTAATGGATGGAATGGTGAGTTCTCTTGTCATGGTGAAACCATCCAACTTATGAAACGTATCACAAGGGTGTGTCTTTAGAGTGGCAGAATGGGTATTGTTGCAGTCCGTTTCATGTGAAACTTACTGACACTTGAGCCTGTCATTAGAGGCCCTGTGGCGTGAGTCATTTTACCCATTTACAGAGGTCTTTTTCAAACTATAGAATGCAGAAAACAGTGTATGAAAAAAAGAATCGGACTGAAGATCATCCCGCGCTTGTCATCAATTTTCAATGGACCTGATACGGGTTTTGTAGGTCTTTTATGTCATTCTCTGTGATTTTCTTCAAAAGCGCTGACACAGGCATAGGTGCCATCTGCAATGTTCGGAGGTGCACTCATCCAAGATGCACTTCCAATACCCAAAGTCAAAGTTGAGCAAGGACCCTTCGTTGTCTCAAGAATGCAGAGGATGTTCAAGCAGTCACAAGAGCTGAGAGTCAAAGTTTTCCATAAAGGTGCACATGAACGGAATTGCACTTTTATAATCAACGAGGCAAAACGCAAGGCCGAGTTTGCGAAGCTCCAACAGAACCGCAAGGAAGTATTTAATCAGGCTGAGGAATCGCGCGAATTCAGATTCAAGGAGGCCCAGCAGCAACGTGAATCTGAATTTCAGGCCAATGAACAAAAACGGGAAGACCAGTTCCACAAAAATGAGGTGGAAAGGAACGACAAAGCAAGATGGGCGCAAGAGAATCGGGAGCAGCAGTTTCAGTTGACGATGTCCGCACTGCAAAAGAAATGCATTGATGATGAGAAACGTCGATTAGAGGAATTGGAACGTTTGGGCGAAGAGTTGATAATGAGTCGAGAGCCGGGGCTGAAAAGTTTGAATATTGATTGATACAGGCTACTGACATAGAATGCCTCTCTTTTTACTGTACATGAAGATTGCATGCCTGTTGATTCAGACTTAGTAGTTGGTGAAAGCAGTCACTTCAGGAAATAGCTGAAAATTCAAGAGAAATACCTGTTAAAAATGTTAAATTCCAGAAAACCAGGCCATGCTGTCAATTACACAATAATACATTGGGCATGCTAAGTGACAAAGAGTTCTGAGCAGGTTCCAGAGAACATGTCTATGAGTTATGGAGTGCAGCAAGGTCAGATAGGAGTAGGTAAAGGAGAGGGCACCAAGGTTTATAGTGAGTTCTAAGTATGTAGGGCGATAAAAGTTTATGTTGTCAGTATTTAAAGGCTAATATTGTATTTTATACCTGTGACCCATGTCCATGATCTGTCCCATGTGCCATGCTATGTGATTGGTGCACTTAGCTTTTTTGGAGGCTTCTCAAAGTTCCCCTCATAAACATTCCTGATTGAAGCCTTAACCAAATTTTAACAAGCCCTAATTAGCCTAACAAAGTCCTGATCAGCCTCTTTGTGTTGTGATCAGCATATTCTTCATGGGTGATGGGGCTGCTGTGTTTGGGATGAGGAAATGATATATCCTAGCTTGATTGAACTGAGGTATCTTCAAACAATCCACTGGAGCCTGCTGCTATTCAATATTATTGCTCAATTCTCAAATCACAGTGATCCTTGAGTTTGAGAAAAGACTATTTGAAAATAGCACTCTTCTCATTCTTAAAGGGTGGACAAATAGAATGACATTCATCTCAAAGATGCACAGGTATTTCACAGAGGGTGACTGATACTAAATACCAGTCTGATGGCTGGTTTTTGGCATGTGGGTGTGTGAGTTGTAAAGGGTATTCTTGTAGAGACTTTCTGGTCTTTATAAGCACAATCTAGCAACTCAGTGTTTATATGAGTACTGGCATCTGACTTATGCACACAGTGAGAAAAGAGTGTCCTCAGCAAAAAATCTTTAGTAAAATGGCATAGCACCACACAGAAGTTTCAGACATGGAAACTACTATGAGAACACTTTGATTCACAGCTAACACAACTCTGCACACTTTACTATGAAGAATGGGGTAGCCAAAACTTGAATTAATATATACTAAGTCCAAGTCTTTATATATACACAGTTCTACATGTGAATACTACCTATGAGCTAATAGCTATGCTAGTGTACACTAACTCAAAAAACTGCCCCAATATTTGGCCTTTTTGGAAAGATTCACATAGTGTGCAACAGTTACTAAGCAAAAAAAATTGTAAAAGTTCACATGACATACAGCTGCATTCTGGCTTCATAATGATGTATAGATCATGTGATTTGGACAAGAACTTGCTGATTAATAAATCAAACAAAATATTCAATCATTGAGGCAGTTTTTTGACCTACTCTAATATACTCTAATTTTCATATCTAGTACTTGGTATTTGCCTTTATAACTGCTTTGATCCTTCTAGACATGCTCTCTATAAAGCTTTGGCATACTTCTGGTGGTATTTCACTTTACTCCCTGACCACTCTCTCCCACAACTCATACACTTCTTTAGGTGGTACCTCATACTCCAAAAGTTTGTGCTTGATGTAAATCCAGAGGTGTTCAATGGGATTGAGGTCAGGAGATTAGGCAGGCCAGGATATCACAATGATGTTGTTATCAGAAAACCAGGTTGTTGCCCATTTGGAGGTGTGTTTTGGGTCATTGTCCTGCTGAAAATATCATCCTTCCTCCTTCCATTTCCAACTTCTCAAAGCTTTCCACCACTCCCTCATCCAAAATCTCACAATACTGTGCAGCATCCATCTTCCTCTGAACTTCTATGAGCTTCTCTACTCCATTCCAACTCATGCAGCCCCATGCCATTAAATTGTTTCCTCCTCCATGCTTGACAGTTGGTGTAGTGGTGTGGTCAGATAGTGGTTCTCCTGGAATTTTTCACACATATACCTTCCCATCTGATTCAATCCAATTAATCTTTGTCTCATCACTCCACAAAACTCTTTTCCAATCCTCCACTATCCAGTTTTCATGATACTGAGCAAACTTGAGCTGGTTTGTATGATGAGCAGCCTTAAACATGGAAACTTTCTTCTTTGTTGCTGAGCAAAAACCTGCCTCCTTCAATGCATTTCTGACTATCTGAGGATTAACAGGATTGGAGATGACAGAATTAATGAACTGTGTGGCTTGAACAGCATTGTCCAGCTTTCCAGTAGTAATTTGATGAATAATAGACTAATTGTGTAGGGATCTTGTAACATCCTCTCCTCTTCCCCAGTCACACTACTACTCTCTTTCCAAGTTGGACATACCTTCTTACCTAAGCCTCTCCAAAAACATATATATAGACCCTCAATGTACTAGAGTACCCAGCTTTTAGCAATCTAAAACATATACCAGTTCTATCGCAACAACTCTAAGTGTGATGTGACATCTGCCCAACTCAGCAGCCTCACCTTACATATTTTGAACTCTCTGTTCTAAAACACTCTAGTACATCTTGGCTCATGCTCTGTGGATTTCCTCAGGTCTGATCAACCAGCAGAATACTCTCCATATGAGTCCGTCCATTAAACATGACTACTAACAATGCTTTGCATCAATACCCTACTTGTCAGGAAACTGGAGCTCTGCTAGGGTTAGAGGCAAGACTGTATGAATCTGGTGGAACCATACAGAGGGACATTCTGAGTGGGGACAATGAATATTCTGCACATTGTCAAAAACCCTATCAGAAAGGATCTCTGCCCATGCTTGAGGAGCCTGGGCCCCCAGCAGCTAAGCCCTGCTGGGAGTATACCCAGTCTGCCAGAATAGTTGGATTATCCAAAGGTCATAGGCCATGATCAGTATTGGATTCTGACCTTGTAAAGTAATTATGAAGTGTAATTAGCCTTAGTGCTTGACATGATAGTGTACAAATGACTATATTGACCTGTAAAGTAATTACAAAGTGTAATTAGCTACAGGAATAAATGAGTATGGGAGTAATTAAATGAATAAGCAAACTACACACCCTTAATGCTCAACATGATAGTGTACAAATGACTAAGGGTGTGTTTTGTATACTCAAAGATTTTGTGCAATCAGAATAAGGTTTAATCTGCAGTACCAAAAAAAAAAAAGAAAAATATAGTGGCAGAAAACAATCTAAAGAGAGGGTACAACATTATAACTGGCCTCATGTCAATGTAGTCATCCCTCAACAGACCTGAATAAGTTCTTACCTATCAGTAATCCTGGGCAGACAACTATTATAACCACACCCATTAACCAGGTGATGGCAGCAGGTTCTGAAAGCAATACAAGATCTAGAGAATGTGACCCTGAGTTGGAATGTGTTGTTAATTTATCTGTCAGAATATGACAGTAGATGAATAGACTCATGTAGACTCTAGATATGCAAATATAACCCTTTCTCCACTTATAAAAGGAATAGCAAATGGCTTAGGAGCAGCCAAGGAAGAACATATCCACAAGGGAAAAAGACCTGACCCCAGGAACAGGGAAGAAGTAAATTTCACTAGAGAGGAATTAGACTCTGTAATTCAAACTGGGTTACTAAACCAATACCAACAACAGAAAGGTTGAGAGGACCATAATCTGACTAGTTATACAGATAACCCTGACTATGGAGATCTTAGTCAAAAGATGGTAAAACCTGCAAGAGGTAGAACCAACCCTCCATGGTGTAAGGAAAAGAAATCTACAGTGCCTCTCAACAGGAGATCCACATAGAGACATCACAACGGTACGTGTCATACGTTGTACGGGAGCCCGCTTTGTGCCATACCATACGTGTCCAGCGGAGTCTGCTACACTGGAGTGGAGCAGTCCCCACAGTGCTGTAGAATACAGAGCCGTGGACGTGTCACAATGTGCTGTATGACACGGTCCAGTGGATCGATAAAAGGCAGGCACACACATGCGCATGCAGGCCCGGCAGATGCCAGCGGACACTAGCGGACGTCAATGTGCATCAGCGGCCGCCGGCGGGCATCAGCACATGAGTGAAAACCTCCTCCATTGGCAGACTTCATGGCATGAATAAACCCTCCTCAAGGTTCTCCACTTCCCTCCCCTCTCCATT
>QGOA01002070.1:0-35620 GCA_003313075.1 Termitomyces sp. MG16
GTTGGCCAGGGGAGGGGAGTAGGGGGGGTCCAGAGCCCTGAAGTTAGAGGTCCTCATGTTTTCTTCTTTTTCTTTTGTTTCTTGTTGTCTTTTTGTCATGGTACCTGTAATGTAGAATAGTGTAGTAAATAAAAAATGTATATACTTGGCCTTCTGGGACCACAAAAGTAATGTAAGTAATGTGGCAAAAAGCTAAGAAGGGGTGCCTTGCCCCGACTCTGGGGCATTACCGTGAAAATTGTCGGTGTGGGAGTTGAATCTCTATTAAGCCCAGAGGCGGGGGTTATGCCCACTACTGCTGTCTGTAATTCCTGCACCCAGGTGCCATTGCTGGAAGTCCCGGAATTTGTCGAGGGTGCCTTCAAGGTTTTGGTGCAGTTCCCAAGTGTCATCCTCCAGGCCGTATCCCTTCCATCATACAAGGAAGTGGGGTTATCTACAAATGTTTCATGAGTTGAGGATGTCTTCGACCTCGTAGTGGTACTCGTCCTCGACCTTGACCAGAGGAGGGGGCTCAGGGCATTGTTCAGAGAAGGGGTCCAGGGGGGGTGTTGTTCCAGGAGATGGACATGGAATACCGGGTGCAGACCTTTAAGTCCCAGAGGGAGCTCGATCTTGTAGACATAGGATGAGACTTTCTTCAAGATCTTGAATGGGCTGAGGCCCTTGTGATCGAGTTTTGGGGAGGGCCAGCGGGTGTGGAGGTGGCGTCGGTCTAACCATATTTTGTCCCAGAAATGCAGTCAGAGGTGTCCTCCCGTTGATGACGCCAACTGTAGTTGGGTGCGCTGGACGTATACGCAGTACAACACCGTCTCCAGCGCTTGGCGTGCATAGTTGTGAGGAGTCCTGACAGGGTCCCGGTGTGCTCGAGTGGAGGTAGTAAAATGATGCGCTAGATTATAGCGCTTTGGGGACTACCTGGCAGACGGTAAGCGTCGTAGTTTAGGCAAAGATATTGAAGAAAAGACAGATAGCACAGCGTATTGTGCCTGTAGGTGGCACCGTAAACGATGAAGACAAGATAGACGAGGCTAGCGCCCGACTTAGTGATGAAGTCAAAGGAAGCTAGCATGAGTTGAATGCTAAGTGTAACTGTGTGTTTGAGGGGTTACGATTCGTTGTTATATACATGTAAAGTAGCTATTTTATATACTATGCGCTACTGTGTTTGTCCAGATACAATTCCACCTGCGGCGCTATCTCCTAGCGCCTCTCCTCGTGGTTTCCTCTAATGGCGACCTGTCAACGGCAACCTTTTGCACATGGATGACGGCGACCAACAGTGTTCTGACCTGCGGCGACCAGCGGCGACTCTATATTGGCTTAGAATTGCATGAGTCTGCTCACTTTTATTCTAACTCCAATTGGCCAGGCTGTTCCAGGGTATGGTCGGAAAATCCTCGACAGACGCCATGAGCGCTAGTGTCAGCGCTACACATTGTATTAGTTCCTGACAGGTCCAGATGTCAGATTTAAGTATATCCAGTGCCGCTGTCATTGATCCTTTTAGACTTCTGATTGAAGTGCCTCATCAAATGGCAGCGCCTGCTGCTGGCTCTTTCTGGAAGTGATCGGGGTTTAGTTAGAGTCCTCTCCCGCCGTCGTGTTAGCGCTATACGTTATGGGCCTCCTTTGTCCTTGGGATAGGTAAATGGAGTGTGCTGAAAGCTGGGTAGCTAGTGGTTAGGATAAATGTCTAAATCCTGTAGTCGGTTGCCAGAGCTAGAGCTGCTCTATATTCCCAACTGGTCGCTAGAGCCCTCAGTACGTCAAGTGTTGGTTGGCCTATAATGTCCCTTGATGCGCTCAGTCCGAGTAGAAGCCTATCATCTCCCCCCAACTGAAAAATTGACTGTCCTCAGTCAAACGCCGTCATTAATTTGACTGCGCTACGGTCCGTATGATGCCGCCGGCGCCTTATAAAAATCGTTTTCCGCACTTCATCTTCTCGTGTTTTCCTTCCCATCTTTCCAACATGTCCACTCCTTTCGATGCCTCTGCTCTTCGCAATTTCCTGGCTAAAGCCTCCTATCTATTTGATCGCGCTAAGTCTGTCGGTCCCGCCGATGCGCCACAAACCGTCCCTGGCATTATGCAACTTTATAGGCGCTGGCTCGTGGTCCGCGGCTCTGACAGCTCCTGGGCATGGGGTGTCGAGGTTCGTGAATGGTGCATGGCTCGGTACTGTGAATATGAAGGTGCCGATTGGTTACTACCCTTTGCGGATTTGTTTGTAAGTTTTTAGGTTTGATTTTTGGGTTCGTGGCACTAAGGTTCAGCGCCCATACTAGGCGCCTTCTTTATCCGATGAGATTGATGCCCTGCTGGCTAGTACCGAGGTTGGCGAAGTGAGTTCCCTCCTCTTCTTCCTCACCTTTTCCATGTTAACCCTGAATAGTTGGTTGCTACGTTGCCCACCGTCGCCAGTCTTCCTAGTGCCCCGTCGGCCTCTACCATTCCTTCCACTTCGGCCGCTCCTCCTGTTGCTCCTGTCTCTGTTCTACCTCCTCCCGTTCTTGGTAGTCCTTTTCGTGGCGATGTTTCTCCCGCTCGTACTGCACCCCTCATCGCTTCTCCCACTCGTACTGCGCCTTCTCATTTGGCCATCAAATGAATTGCCATTACCACCAGTGAGCCCCAGCCCGGACCTACTCATACTATTTCTTGCCTTCCCCCCCGTAACTTCACTGTGGTTATTGATCGCGCGCCCCCTGCTCTTGCTAGCCCTCCTAAACGTACCGTGCGTCCTTGTCTTCTTGCCTCTAGTTCTTCTACTAACTTTGCTTCTCAGGTCAATCTCCCTGCTTGTGTTGCCCCTTTATATGTTGTAAGTGCTTCCTTTTAAGATCACTTGTCTCCAGCGCCTGATTGAGCCCTCCTTAGGCACCCAACCAAACTATGTTTACCGACGCAGAGCTTCGTGATTTGCTGCGCCTTCGTCGCAATACTACCGTCATTGATACCAGCCTCCCGGCTGGCGTCCAAGTACTTGGCGCTAAGAAAAAAGTTACGATGGCGCCTGTGGAGCGCCGCGCTTTTAGGGCGAAGATTGGCGCAGTAAGTACTTGTTTGTCCCTGAAAGGTTGATGACGTCGCTAACTTCTTTCTCAGTGCGATAAATGCTGGTCTGAAAACGATCTCGAGGGTTGCTGGTTTCCTACCACCTCTCTTCCCTGCTACCGTTGCGATGCGTTGAAACAGGGCTGTGCCTTCAATGGGATTCGTACTCGTGAACGTGGTAGAGACGCCATCATGCAACGCAATTACGAGCGCGCAGTCTTAGTTCGTAATGCCCGGGCCTTTGTCCTGCAGCAATGTGATCTGGCCGCTACTTGTCAGCCCACTGTGATTAGCGCTGCAAGCCTAGCGCTTCCCACCACCCAAGATGGTACCACCGTTGCGGCCCCCTTTGCCCGCTCTCCCCGTCGTCCCGTCCTTTCGAAACGTAAGCCCATTGTCGCCTCTCCTAGCAAGAGTCCCGGTAAGCGCCGGGAGCTAGCGCCTGCTACTCCTGTGGGTGGTCTTGTCTTCTACCGAGTCATCTACTGATGAAGGCGAGGATACCGAGAGGGATGCTAAGGGCGAGGATGACGATGAGGCGGGGCCTGTAGTCGACACCAATGCGCTATTGGCAGTATGCGCTCTTCTGCTTCGCATTACTCCCCCTATCGCTGCTAACCCTTATCAGAGTGGCCACAGTGGTAATCGGTGCATAGTGTTCGTGTTTTCCTGTTTAGGTTGCGCTAACCTCTTTGTCGCCAGGTCCCCTACTCCCTCGCTTCCTGTTGTCATGAATATCCCTCCCGCTGAAGATGTCGTGATGTCAGTCACTGGCGCTACCCCTGCTCCTGAACCTGTCGCGGCTAGCGCCTCCCCTGTCGCCCTTCCTATTACCCCATCTCTTACCCCTCCTCGTAGCCTCTCTTCCTTCCCCAGTACTCGCAAGTCCTCCACTGCGCCTGAGTCCGAAGGGACCTTAGTGGCTCAGGGCGAGCGCCGCCGCTGCTGGAGGTATTTGCCTTCCTATGGTATCCACCTTTCTTCCGCTAGGGCCATGTCCCCAGGCGATGAGCGCCATGAATGGACCCCCGTGCTCCCATAACCGTTTGAGTAAGTCTGCATTTCCTAGTTAGTTCGCCTTTTCGCTGACCTCCACTAAGTTCGATCCCTTCTGGACTCCTCCCCCCGCCATGCACGTTATCGGCGACGCCTACCCTTGGCTTGGGGATGAGTTCTCTTATCCCGTCACTCCCCTTCATCCTGCTGCTGATCTCCATCAACAACTCCGTCAGGTCAAGGACGCGACCGATGTCATCGGTAGCGAACTCGCCCTCCTCCGTCCTCGTGTCTCCACCTTAGCGCGCCATGAGCTCCTCCTGCTTGAGGTCCATGACGACATCACTGATGCGCTTGAGTGGCAAGCGAGTAACGCCATTCAGGACGGGGACTTGCTTCCATTGGGTGATCCCACTCCCTCCACGTCTGATGCATAGTCGCCGGCCCGTAGCGCTTCAAACTTTTTATGGACTTTTAAAATTTTGATATGTAGTTTGTGATAGCCCTAACCAAAAATAAACGCTCTCCCCCTTTGTTTCGAGATTGTCAGTTTGTAAGTAATCAAAAAAGTAAGAAAAAGGGGAAACACTCAGTAAATCATCATGGCGTAAAAACCCCTATTACCAGCGCGACCCAATAGCCAATATTGCGCCAGCCTAGGAAGAAATAGGTATTGTCTGTAGAAAAATAAGTCGATTCATGCAAGAAGTTTTAATGTATAAGAAATAGAGTGCCACTGATTGCTTGTGGTTATTCGGTGATGGTGGCTATAAGCGCTAGATCTCAAAGGTTAATTTCCTCTTTGTGCGACCTAAAATGAGTTCCAGTGCAGCCTATTGGTCCGTGTCTGCGTCAGGGTCCAAGCCCCTTGAGAAGTGCCCTCCCACGCTGTCGCCAGTTGAAACAATGTCCGAGTCCTATAAATTGCCCATGCCTTGACAGCATCTCATCAGTCTTTGCGATGGAAAGCCCAACCGGCATCGTGTGGACTCCCCGTTGTGATCGTGCTCATATCGTAATTGATCCCCCCACTTTCCTGGAACACACTACCTTGTTCTTCCACCACTACCCAGCGGTCGGCGTGCCCTGACTAACCGACGGAGTTGTTGAATTAGGTCGTTGCTGCCAGCTACTTCGTGTGGCCTGTGAGATTTGGAGCGATGACCTGCCGTTGACCCGTTTTGGTATGGAGAAAAACTGGAGTCGGATTTTTCAGGTGTGCTATTGCCCTTTTCGCTCTCCTTCTCTTCTGATAGTTGCCCAATAAAGCAAATTGCGACCAAGGAAACAAAGGAGCGTCTTGAGTTGCTGCTGGAGGAGAGTCATTACCTGGTTCGTTGCCCTATTACCTCGTTTTCTTCCTTCTAACCCATTGCCTCGCTAGGCGCCCCGCTCGTCTACTGGTGGCCGTCTTTTTCGTGGTCCAGCTGAAGGCTGGCGGCCTCTCAGGCCTCTCCTTCTGCCCGGGCCTTGATGCTTGTCCGTCTCCCATGTTGTTTATGTAAGTTGGCTCCTTCTTTTCCGTGGCGCCACCGGGCTGACAGATTTTGGCTAGTTGATTTCTTTTGTCGTAGTTATATGAAATGCATCGCTGTCGTCCCCCCCCCCTCATGATTGTTTTGCGCATGTAAGAGTTCCCAAGTAGCTGCGACCCTGCAAGCAGCTTGAGGTATTTTATGGGTTCTGGCGCTGTTAACCCGGTTAGTATCGTATCATGCCAGAACCTTCCCTCCTTCTTGATGACCCCGTACTCGTTCACCAGCCTCCCATCCTAGATCGTCTCGAGCACTTTCTCGCGCTAATGCCTGATGGCGGCTTTCCACACAAGAACAGTAACATAATGACCCTTGTGCGCCGGTACCAGATTCTGCTAGCGGCCTCTGCCGAATGGGAGATAGATACAGACCCTGCTCTAGTCACCGTAAACCCTTCATTAGCGCATGCTTTAGGTAATACTTATGCGTGTTGTAGGAGCCCGTTACTGGTACCGCTTTGAGTCTTCATAGCCTCCTTTGCAAGACCAGGAGTTTGGTTAGTGCCTATACCCCTTTTCTCCTGGTTTTGGTTAGCTAATTCCCTGCCCTTTTCTAGAGCCTTTCCTGGCTCCCCCTTCCGGTTCTTGTTAACCTTGATGCTAGTAGAGCTGTGCTTGCCCGCATGGTTGTTCCTTTCACAGCTTTAGAGCATTGCTTGGACGAGCTTGGGTGGTACTCGTCCCCTGCTCGTTCTGCCGCTTCCCCGGGACCTTCCTGTGCTCCGCCTACAGTCACTCTTCCCGTGCCTCCTCGCACTCCACCGCCTCCCCCTCTAGTTGCTCCTCCTGTGCCACCTAATGCTGCGATGTGTCCTCCTTCCGGTGCTCCCCCCCCCTATAGGCGACACAAGGAGCGAGTCAAGGGCCCTCGTCGGCGGTCTTCATCGTTGTCTTAGATTTTGTAGCCAAAGATAGCTTAGTAGTGCCGCCTGTCTTAGTATCGTCTATTTATTCACCCCTTTTTGCGGTTACTGGCACATGTTTTAAGTCCATAGCAGGGGGCGCTAACCGCTGGCGCCTCGTTTCTTGTGGTCTTTTACTGTTCCTCTTCGTCATCAGGAGTGATCTCATCATCGTCCACCAACTCAGTCTCTTCAAGCTCTTGCAGTTTGGCTGTGTCAATGTCTAGCGCCGGCAAAGGTAGCAGAATGTGTTCATGTGCTAAGTAGGGAATGAGTCGAAACACCGCTACCGGTCAATGCAAAACCGAGCTGTCCAACTCGCAGAGTACGTAGGCTCCTCCCCTATTGTGGGAAACTACTATGAGGGGTCCTAGGTATCGGGGTCGCATCTTTTTGTTGTGGGTGACTTCGATTTTTGAGTTGCGCATTAGTACTAAAGCGCCAGCTGTAAAGTCGTAGTCTCGGATAGTAGCGCTATGCTCGCTTTCAAATCGTGATGCGGCCTGTCGTCTAGCTTGAAATACTACCTCATGTAGGCGCTCTAGATCCTCCATGCGTCGTTGTAAGTCAATGGCGTGCCTAGCGATCAGATTGGTAGAGGACAGGATTGAGTTAGGTGGAGGCTGTAAGTATGTCGCTTCCACAACGTCCGCTGGAAGCAGGGGATGGGTGCCAGTCGCCACATAGTAAGGAGAACAGCCCATCCTCCTCCGTACGGTAACTTGTTCAGACCAAAAGACCGAATAAGTCTCTTCACTCCAGCGACTTTTGTTGCCGTCTACCGCCTTAAATAGCGCCTGTCGTACGTCAAAATGTGGCCTTTCCACTATACCGTTAGCACGTTTATTGTATCCTGAGATTCGAATATGCTGTATGTTGTATTTCTTAGCGAGGTAGGTAAGCGCCTTAACTATCGGCGCTCCATTGTCTGTAACAATCTCGTGAAGGGCTCCCCACCTGCAAATAACATCTTCAAAGAGCCACTTAGCTATAGCGTTGGTATTTTCCCGCTGGAGCATACAGAACTCCAGCCAATGTACCAAAGAACACCTTCCCTGGATAATGTACTTGTAGCGCCCCGACTTGGGCATGTGCATAGTGTCGATATATATCTTTCCGAACAAGGGTGCTGGAGTCGCTACAGTTGGGGGTATAAGGACTTGGCGCGTCTGTTGGATTTGGCAGAGATGACAAGTGCGAATATACCATGCGATATCGGCGCTAACTTGAGGCCACCAAAAACGTTCCAATACATTTGCCTGCGTCGTGTAGAGCCCTTGATGTCCCAAGTCATCGTGCATAGTGCGCAAAATCCTAACGCAGCCCTCTGGTTTGATTACTAATTTGTGAGCGCCAGCCCTATTTTGTTGCCAAAGCTGGTTTTCGATCATAAAGAAAGTCGTTGCATATCGAATGAAGGTGGCGTTTTCCATATCCGTAAGGTCTGATGGTCGGCGCAAATCCTGTAACCATTTTCTAACCTGATCAACTTGTTGGTCTTCTGACTTAGCCTTGGCGCTATGAGGTACCGCTGAATATGGAAGGTTGCAACTATCCTCCCGTAAGGGTCTGGGTTCCTCGACTATCTTTAGATCATTAGATGGCTTAGCGACGCTATAGATACTGGCCGTGTAAAAAGTCGATGGAGCCTGATACGGTTTAGGCTGATACGGGATGATAGGGTGGAGCCAGGTCAAGACAGGTTGGTCTTTGCAAAGGGCCAAAATAGACAATTGAATAATATGTATGAAACCGTGCAATCAGTGATAGGACCCCATACAGGATCAGCGCATCAACGGCAGGCTACGGCAACACGGCACAGGTCCGGGATACCTTAGCGCGTGCTAACTAACCATTTTTGGCAATATTTGACGGCCACGCACGGCAAGAAGCAGATCCAATCAGTGATAGCACCGATCGGCAGACAGAATGACAACTGACAGATGGCATCAGTCACTGACGACAGCGCTTAGCGAGAAGCCTGATGATCTATCAAAAACTGACGGACAGCTTGGCGTTTGACCTTGGCGTCTGACACCGCTTAGCGTCTCAATTTGGCACCTGACATCGCTTAGGTACTCTGATGGACAGAAGGGTGATGGAGTGATTGTTTAGCTTCGCGATCTGTTGCCTGGCGTCGCTAAGGCTCTTGAATGGACGGTAGGGATCTGAAACCGTTGGAGCTACCCCTATGAAATTTTCCAGTTTACCGCACTTTGGCGTCATTAGCCACTGGCGACGGTGAACTCATTGTAGTATAAAAGTACTTACCGACTTGTAAATCAAACAATAGACCAGAATTTCCTGCTCCCCTTACTTCAGTCTCCCTTTTGCTCAAGAGCTCATTTACGGTCGGTAACGTCGAACTCGTCGGCAGTTGCAGACTCTCGCCAACACTCGACACACTCGCGCCTTGCAATTATGGCAGGCATTATCAATGCTTAGACTTCGCTAAGCTTATCATGCTCTTGCCGCTTACCTTTGCCGTGTTCACTTACCGCTTCTTCCATAGGCGCTTTACCTTAGCGCTTTACACTTGCCGACCTCGTTACCGACTTTACCCTATTTTCACAGGCGCATTCTCTGGGACCTGCCCGGGACTCCTCACATCACTTTTAGTGCGCCCAACGCAAGCTCTTGGTACGGTAACACTATTGATATATTTGTTACTGACCAAAACTTTGGGCGTCATCATCGGTCAATCCAGTCGTCAAATACGTCATTATCGCTTTCATCTAGCGCATCGTCCTCCAGCTGCCTAGGTCGCCTAGATAGTCCATCAGGTCCATGAAATGCACTCTTTACATGCACGAGCTCGAAGTGGAACATTAGTATCGCTACTACCCAGCGATTCATGCTAGCCGAAGGTTGAATGTCTGGATTCTGGAGCATTCCTTTGATGTAGCGTGCGTCGACTTTGACAATCAGGTTTCGAACCCCAATAAGATACATGCGTAGTGCCTGAAACGCTCAGAACAACCCGTATAATTCCAGCTTGGACTGACTATAGCACGACTCTCTGTCGTTAAGGGTAATTGATCCGAAGCGATTAGCATCTGATTTTTTGATTCACACTATCACATTGACATAAAAAGAAGCCGACCGCAATGTAAGAGGTGTCAACGGCAAGTATAACGGGATCGGACATAGTATAGTCAATGGGTACCAATGGCTTCGCTTCCTGCAGCACCTTCACTAAATCTTTTTGGGCGTTAATTTGGGCAGGTCCGAATTTGAAGGGGACCCCTGAATGAGTTAAGCAATTTAGCGCGTGCGCTTGATGTGAAAAATGGTGTATGAACATGCGCAGCACACCTACCATGCCTAGAAACGCGCGAACTTCCGAGAGGTTATGGCAGACTCCCCACTTTTCCAGGAGCGCTAATCAGCTCTCTTCAGGGATCCTGCCTTCTGGTGTGCAAACGTGCCCTAAAATTTTAAATTGTGGTGCGCAAAGGACCAACTTGTGTCCTGAGAACGTTCTGCCACAATATTTCATGCGTTGGAGCACCCGGTTAACCAATTGGAAGAAGTTCCATAGCGCCATGCAGATATTAGGATTTTCCGGGTGCACTTTGGGCTTGCCATCTACCAGGCGCCAATCTTTTGGGCCCTTCACGCCTACATCGTCAATAAAGCTAAGCACATGGTGGGGTATTTTGGGTTGTAGAATAAACGTAATGTCGTCGTGGAATATGGGTACCGAATTAGTCCATCCCATGGGAAGTGTAACCAGTCGTAGCGCTCCAAATGGCGTTTGAAATGTTGTTAAGTCGCGAGAGGGAGGGTGAATCAAGCGCTCGTCATAGCCAACATACAGATCCAGGGTAGCGCCACATATTCTTCCCGCAAACGATTCAGCGACGTGATTGGGGAAGGGCGGTACCCCTGAATGACGAATCGTGACTTTGTTTAGCGGCTCCAAACTGTGAACTATACGTAGCTTTCCATTTTTCTTCAGTACACAAAACCATCGTGATTGGTACGCCGAATTGGAAGGTTTGTAAACTCCTGCCGCTATTTTGGAACAAATAATTTGGCAAACTTCAGCTTCAATACCCGGTGGTATAGGTCAGTTATGCTCAGTCCAAGGTACGTGAGGTATCGTCGGTATAACCACTGGTGGAAAGAAGTCAGTTCTAAGTTTACCGTGTTCGGAATCCTCCCAAGCAAATGCTTCGTTTTGTTTTTGCATAATGTCGGTCAATACATCTAGTTCCGCCATTGATAGAAAGCCTGTATCGTGGGCGCTAAGAAATAGCGCCCGTCGTTCTTCCATAAATCGTCCGGTAGGCTCGAAGGATGGTGGGTTCGGATTAAGCTCGGGAAGGGTCACTAACAGGTTTCCAATGATCTTTCTCTCAATGTGAAATTCTTCGGGTACGCCGCTTGCTACCGGTTTTGTTTTAAGCGCTACTGGCTTGTATTTCTTTTTAACCTGAACCCCTTTGCGCTTAGGGGTACTGTTGTTAGCAAACATATTATAAATGGAACTCTGGTTTCTAGCAAAACCGGATATCAAAGGTTCTTTAGAATCAGGTGTAGAAACGAAATAAGTGTCTGTCAAAAGATTTTCAGTAATATCGGATGCAGTCAGGTATAAGTAGGATAAAGCTTTGCTAGTAAGCGACGTAGAAGCGTTCAAGATTTCAGGGGCTAAAGGGGTATGTGATATAAAGGTTACTTGCCCAGTCCGATGATTATAGTCCAAGATAAGCGCTTCATCTCCATGATCCTCATTACTCATCTCCTTGATGGCGCTGGAAAACACTCGCAAGGTTTGTCGCTAACATAAGGTCACTTTCTCAGTCCCAGCTTCTGGAACCTTCCTCGAGGAAATGTCGGTACCGTTCTCCTGACTCCAGAATTGGGGTCGCTAATAGTTAGCGTCGTTTCATCCTCGGACGTTGTTTTGACTACTGATCGCGCTAGCACATCGAAGGGCCTCCCCAATAATAAATGGTAGGCTGGCGATCTAAGTATGTGAATTTGCAGATAGAACGTAAGATCGCCTATAGCACAGGGCACGTTCTGAGCCATCCCCAAGGATCGATCAATCGTGCTGTTAGCGCTCTGCATGTTAAGAATGATTGTTGGATTGTAAATGATGCCTAGCTCGTTAGCAACGTCGGCAGCCATTGAAATAATTTGTGATCCGCTGTCCACGATAGACTCTATTTCGCTTTTCCCATCAACTGTCAGCATAATTGAGCGAATCGCGTGAGAGTCTTGGGCTACAGTTAAGATGGCGGGATTGTCGCTAGATCTTAGCAATTTAAGGTAGGTTTTGACCGGGTCGACGGACGTGGCTTCTTTAGGTGGTGTGACCTCTTTCTTGGTTTCCGGAGCTACCGTCTTGGTTATATATGCGAAACCAGGCAGCGCGTCATTGCATTCGTCCAACGTCGCTACATTGTTAGCTATGTTTCATTGAGGGGTAACCGCAGTATGCATCTGGTTCCTGACGTCTGGCGCCACGCTGCATAACTCTCCTACCGATAGCGTAACCTGACTTTGCATGATGTGATCAAAAACTAACTTAGACTTCTCCAGATCATATATAGGCGCTGTGGGTCGATATCCCCCCATAGGTTTATCTGGCGCCCTGAAGTTACAATTAAGGGGTGGGGCATAGTTGCCCCTGAGACCAGCGTAAGGATGTAGCGGTGGCTCCGGAATGGCTGGCGCCTTGGTTGCTTCGGGTACTTTGTTGTTAGCGCTAGAGGTTGAGGCCAGTGCTGGGGCGGGGCCTGTCGTTGCGCCTGACGGTCTATAATCTTTTAAAGACTGCTTGCCCTTTTTGATCTCCACCCCATCGAAGACCTGATTCTTTAGCGACTTCAGTTCCTTCTCTAGTGTCTCAATCCTCTCTTCGCGGGATAGCGTGGGTCGGTCACTGATAGCGTTTAGCTGGAGTACTTCGTGAATTAGCGCTTGTTGAGGAGTCGCCTTGGCTTCTGTTGTTGCCATGCTATTCAGGTTGCCTGTTGCTACGTTTCCGGGATTCCGACGGTGCCACTCGTCAATGCGTCCCTGGAACATCTTATGTTCGGGATAAAGGGGAATGCTAGCGCCCAAAGGTAAGACTAGTTTCCTGTCCATTCCATGGCGCGCCTTCCCTTGTCGCAGATACTGTTCAAGGATAGCGCACCTACCCCTGGTCATGGTATGTCCTGCCTCACCGCAAAAATGGCAAAGTCCCGTCTGTACATTATTTCTAGGCGCCGAAAGACTAGTTGAGATCAAGGTTTCTAGTTTATTCATGACATTAGCGACTGCATTGTTGACGGCAGTTTCCAAATCCTCCTTCTTGACGTATCCATTACGGTCATTGGCGGCACTAGGCACTGGCGACTCTATCTTGGGTGCCATTCCTCCATGGTCCGCACCAGGTCGCTGTAATGGTATACCTGTATCCGTGCCTTTTAATACCCACTTTCCTGCCTCAAAGACCTTTTCTATGTCATAGGGTTCCTCGGGGTGATGGTCATGCATAGTGATTTCCAAGTGTCGTGCAACCTTAGTCCATAACGAAGTCGGGAATCCTTGTTGAAACAAACGGCGCTCCTCGTTCCCATATAATTTTCCATTTTGGACCAGCCATCTCGCTATCCGTTGGAAATCACGATAATAAGTTGATAATGCTCCTAGAGTATAGATCCCAGCCGCGAAGGTGTCCTGTACTAGCTTCTGGATTTCCATTACCGTATAACGCGTAGCTTCTTCGGCGCCAGGATATAAATGAATGATAGCCTTTTTCCATTCATCATAGGTAAAAGGCCTGGGCGCTGCATCACTAGTAAGTCCTTGGAACTCCTTCAACCCTGTCCATGATTTGGCTGTGTCGTATGAGACGTATCTGGCAGCGTATTCCTTTATCTGTGTATTGTTGGTCACCTGGCAATCGCGTAGCAGATACTCCAACTCCTTGAAGTACTGCGTTAGTTCGCAAGGCTTTGTTTTGTCCCATTTTGGTGACGAGAAGTGGTTTTGGGATGGCATGCGCTGATTGTTTGGCTGATCCATACTGATAGGTGTGTTTGTCAAGGTAGGAAGAGTGGTGGTGCTCGTGTTACTTAGCGTCGATGTCGTAGGTACCAGCTCAGTTGGCTCCGAGTCGCTAGGTTCTGGCGATAATAACCTAGATAACTCTTCTAGAGGAGTCAGCGGCGTATGGTTTTCTCCTGCTAAGTACTCAAATGGTCGGGAAAAAGGGAAAAAGCTTTCGGCTAAGCTGTCTGGGGCGGCCTCAAGCTCCTGATCCAAAGTCTGTCTTGGTAGCATGCCTGGTAAGTGTGGTGAGTCAGTGGTACTTGGTTCAAGCGTGCTCTCCAACAGGAGGCGGCGCTGTTGCTGGGCTCGAGTTTCTGGCGGAATTCTGTCTCAGAAGAACCCCTTGCGGTGGGCTCCAAAATGATGACGCCAACTGTAGTTGGGTGCACTGGACGTATACGCAGTACAACGCCGTCTCCAGCGCTTGGCGTGCGTAGTTGTGAGGAGTCCTGACAGGGTCCCGGTGTGCTTGAGTGGAGGTAGTAAAACAATGTGCTAGATTATAGCGCTTCGGGGGCTACCTGGCAGACGGTAAGCATCGTAGTTTAGGCAAAGATATTGAAGAAAAGACGGATAGCGCAGCATATTGTGCCCATAGGTGGCACCATAAACGATGAAGACAAGATAGACAAGGCTAGCGCCCGACTTAGTGACAAAGTCAAAGGAAGCTAGCGCAATTTGAACGCTAAGTGTAACTGTGTGTCCGAGGGGTTACGATTCGTTGTTATATACATGTAAAGTAGCTATTTTATATACTATGCGCTACCGTGTTTGTCCAGATACAAGTCCACCTGCGGCGCTACCTCCTAGCGCCTCTCCTCGTGGTTTCCTCTAACGGCGACCTGTCAACGGCAACCTTTTGCACATGGATGACGGAGACCAATGGCGTTCTGACCCACGGCGACCAGTGGCGACTCTATATTGGCTTAGAATTGCATGAGTCTGCTCACTTTTATTCTAACTCCAATTGGCCAGGCTGTTTCGGGGTATGGTCGGAAAATCCTCGACAGACGCCATGAGCGCTAGTGTCAGCGCTACTCATTGTATTAGTTCCTGACAGGTCCAGATGTCAGATTTAAGTATATCTAGTGCCGCCATCATTGATCCTTTTAGACTTCTGATTGAAGTGCCTCGTCAAATGGCAGCGCCTGCTGCTGGCTCTTTCTGGAAGTGATTGGGGTTTAGTTAGAGTCCTCTCCCGCCATCGTGTTAGCGCTATACGTTATGGGCCTCCTTTGTTCTTGGGATAGGTGAATGGAGTGTGCTGAAAGCTGGGTAGCTAGTGGTTAGGATAAATGTCTAGATCCTGTAGTCAGTTGCCAGAGCTAGAGCTGCTCTATATTCCCAACTGGTTGCTAGAGCCCTCAGTACGTCAAGTGTTGGTTGGCCTATAATGTCCTTTGATGCGCTCAGTCCGAGTAGAAGCCTATCAACGTATGGTACAGCACAAAACAAGCTCCTATACAACGTATGACCCGTACTATTGTGATATCTCTATGTGGTAGTTGCTCCTTTATATAAGGTTCTTACTAAATTTATAAAGGTTTCTGAGAAGTTGAATTTTCTCAGGGAGCACCAGAGGAATGGGTGGAGTATTTGGTTGTAGGCCTTTTTCTGATCTAAGCAAACAATCATTCCATTTTCTTCCTTTGTCTCACCACTTAATCATTAGTTGGGCAAGTTCTGTCTGGTCTTTGATTCTTCTATTCCCATAAAGCCAGCCTGACTTGGATGTATAATGTTAGCTGCTACTTCACTTAGTCTTATAGACAAAATCTTAGTCAGTATCTTATAATCAGTATTTAGGACTATTATTGGTCTGTAGTTTCCAATCTCAGTTTTATCTCTTTTTTTGTAAATGTGACAAAGCCACCTCTCTAAAAATTCTATGTATGCATTCACTCTACTGTCTTTTATATCGTTATATACTTGGATCAGCACTCCAGCAATATTAAAACCCTCTCTTTCCTCTTTTTGAGCATTTCTATACATATCTTTGAGAGTCTTTCAGACCTCTTGAGGAATTCCATCCAGACCTGCTGCCTTCCTGTTTGGGAGGGCCTTTATTGCATCTCTAGTTTCTCCTTTTGTGAGTGGATCTCCAATTTTCAGAGCTTGTTCTTGTGTTAACCTTTTATTTATGCAGCTGAGGACCTCTGTCATTTGGCTTTCATAGGCCCTGTAATCTTGTGGTGCGTTTTTTTTGTAGCCTCTCATGATATTTCTCAGCCAGCTTTGTCATCCTTCTTGGAAGTCTTTTGAGCACTCCATCACCCTTGTCAAGAGTCTTCAGTGCAATTATAGCATCCCTGGGAATAGTTTCCTTGTTCATCAAAATCCATAGTTTTATAAGTGTTTTGCTATGTGTTGCCACCATGTCTCTTGCTTGAGCAAATCTTTTTGCCTCTAGACTCTTTATCTGATCATTGAGAAGGGCTGCTTCTCTTTGCTTGTTCTCTTTGTCCTTATGTGAATCTTTTAGTACATTCTCTTTATCCTTAGTCAGGGCTGCTATTTCTATCAAGATCTTTGGTTTTAGGCCTGTTGAGTATGCTCTTACTTCTATAATCAGATCTGCTTTGAATTTCTTATGCAGTGTTTGTAGGCTCATTTATTCTGATCAGTTGTCACTTATACTATTGAGGTCACTTTTCAGTTTCATCCCTAGATGTTCAATCCTGGCTAGGAGCTCCTGTTCTTTAAGTAGATTTATCAGCATGGCATACTTTCCAGTACCTATCTGTAGCTGCCAGAGATTAAGGATTGTTGTAGCCACCAATAAGTGGTAATGTTGACCTCTGTCCTTACTATGTTCCAGTTTCATATGAATATAATTAGATCTTCCTTAACATAGATTCTGTCAATTCTTGATTGGTACAGTCTTTCTGTCATATAGAAGAAGAAATCTGTTTTTGTGGAGTTTTCTCTCCTCTATCCATCAGCTATGTTGAGGTACACTTTCAAATCTTTTAGTGCATTTGTTGTATGTGTTAGATCTGAGTGAGCTGATATGTGGTCCAGCGTGTCTTCTACTATGTTCATATCCCCCATTATTATGTTTGGTCTTGGCCTGTTTCTTCATCCATGCCAGTTGTTTTCTAAAGTTCTCCAGAAATTCTTGTTTTTTTTTGAAGTCATTTAGCATGTAGATGTTAATGCAAGTGAAAAAGGACCTGTTGTACCAGGATACACTGACTTCTATTGCTTATCCTGGGATAATCTCTCTTGTAGAGGCCTCCTTCCATTTTGTTATCCTTTTGTTGAGTATAAAGGCTACTCCTTTGACATTTGAGTTGCTTGTGTCTATACTTGAGTAGACTTCAATTTGTCTTTCAAACAAGTCATGAATTTTGTCTCTCAGCTCATTATTCATGTGGGTTTCCTATATCATGAGGATATCTAGTTTGCTTTCTCTTATAAGTTGATTTATTTCTCTCCACTTCTGTCTTGTAAGCACTGATCCCTCTCCTTTTATGTTTAAGGAGGCAATTCTGAGTGCTCTTCTCTTGGATTTGCTCTTCCTGTTTAGTGCATGGGGTTGGTGCTGTTTAGTTGTTTTGGTTCTCCTATCTCTTATAATGTTTTAATCCTCCAGTATGCCTTGCACAGCAGAGTCTGCTTCTCTGGTTCAATTTGTTCTATCTCTTGCCCATGCTATATTATCTATTGTGTCATTCTCTACTAGAACATTGTTTATAACATGCTATGGAGGCAGCATGTGATTGCATCCCATTACCAAACCCTCCTGGATTGTCCTTAGAGGCATAGTTGATAGTTGAAAACATGTCCTCTCCTTTCTGAGAGGGGCTGTGACTGTTATCAGAAAAAATCATTTATATGTTTATAGTTTCTCTCATTATGTCAGGAATGTTATTGGATCTTGTCTTAGGGGGACTTAAGTGGATTTGCCACATGGCCTAACCCTTGTAAATTGACGCTGTCTGAGCTGCACCTTGCTTAGTGAAATGATCTAGTAAATCCATTCTGCCATCTGACCTTTAAAAGAAAAGGGCTATTAATCCTTGAAATGTATTTTTGTAGTATTATATTAGCTCTTAAGGTGTCAGAAAATGTTCATCATTCATATTTATTTAGGATTTGTGGGGCATTTTGCTATTTGGAGTATGTATGTTTAATAGAGATTTATCTACATTGATATCTACCTCTGCTGAGGTCTGCATTTTGGCTACCATTTCTCTAGTTTTCTGCTCAACATTTATGTCTATTTCCATTATCCTAGTATGCCTTGCCTTCTCTGCTTGAAGTCGCAAACTCAATAGTTTCTTCTATTTTGCCAGCTTTTTTATTTTCAAATTAGTTTGCTATCAACACATAGGTGCATTGTGCAGGGTTATGGTCTGCCTTCTTGCAGTTATAGCAGTGGAGTCAGAACCTTTTGTTGACTAGAGTTGCACTACTGCAATCCATATCAATAAATTTGGTCTCTCTTATGTGCTGGATGAGAATGAAGTAGCTTGTCCAGTTGATTGGAGGCTGGTGTCAGAAAAAGATATTCTATATCAGCTTCCTGGGTCTGTATATGGCTGAGCAGTCTACTGTGTCTTTCTCTTTTATCAGCCAAACCTCCAGATTTTATAAAATGTTTACTACCGGATCTTCGTTGTGCTATGATGTATTGTTGCCTATGAGTTTGCTTTTGAGGAGGGTTACAGTTGACTTGTCACCTACTAAAGTTCTTCTTATAATATTGGTTGCAACTTCCTCAGAATCTTGTATTGCATCCAGAGTTTTTATGCTCAGGATAAAACCCTCAATCATATATAAGAAGCAAGGGGTAGGCAGATTGTAAGCAAGAAAGAAGGCAGATATGTCTGGTGTTGATATAATAGGGTGCACTGCTATGATATTGTATGCTTCTTTCAATATATTGGAGACTAGGAAGTGGTAGGGTGGTTTGTACTTATTGTTGCCTTTATATTTCAAAAAGATATCCTTCTTCTGCTAAGGTGTCAAAAGCCTAGCTTATTCACCCATTAAGTTCTTTTATCTTCTTGCTTAATGTCACTAGGTCTGCGGTGTTGCTAGCTTGCCATTTCCAGATCTATAATTTAGATTCCAGATACAAGTCAAAATGCTTTCTCTGTTCAGGCATCAGGTTATACTAGGAGGAGGTGGATATATAAATTATAGAAAAGCTTTCAATAGAGGCTTTTATTTGGGCCAGATTGTCTGAGAGCTGAAGAGATTGTGTAAATAGCATGAGGAATTCTGGCAAATGTATTATCTGGTCCAGCTTTTGGGCCGTGGATTGTTTTTACGTGCATTAAACAATCCAGGCTGAATCTACCTTCCTTCTTTGAATCAAGGCCTTGGTTTGTTGTAGAGTTGACTCCCTAATTTTGCTTGTTCCTGGGAATAGGGAGGCAAGTATGCAGTTGTTTACCATTGTTTTATCACTATCTAGGTCCATACTATATACATTGTTGCTCAGAGCTGCTTTCTGTGCTACACTTATTTATAGGAAGGCTATGGAGGGAGTAGGGCTTGGTATATCATTATCTCTCTCTTCTATGTCTGAGTTTGGATGAGTGTTAGTAATTTGCTGTCTTTTCTTGTCATGACTCTGAACTCCTCATTGTTTCTATAGGCTGGCTGACTGTGCACATTTGTATTGGTTGCTGTCCTTGGTCATGGGTAGAGAAAGCCTTTCTCATGTTGGCCTGTTACACTTGCTGTCTTTTATGTCAGCAGATGACAGATACTTTGGATATCATTTATTTACTCTAAGCCTTATTTTAATCTAAGCTAAGTGAGTGGGTGTGTATTTTCATCACATTTGCATGCTTACTTTATTTGAGAATTTGTACATATAGAGACATCACAACAGTACGTGTCATACATTATATAAGAGCTTGCTTTGTGCTATACCATATATGTCTAGCAGAGTCTGCTATACTGTAGTGGAGCAGTCTCTACAGTGCCATAGAAAACAGTGCTGTGGACCTGTTACAATATGCTGTATAATACAGTCCAGTGAATTGATAAAAGACAGGCACACATATGTGCATGCAGGCCTGGCAGATGCCAGCAAATACTAGTGGATATCAATGTGCATCAGCGGCTGCTAGCAAGCATCAGCCCACAAGTAAAAACTGCCTCTATTAGCAGACATCATAGCATAAATAAAGCCTCCTCGAGGTTTCTCACTTCCCTCTCCTCTCCCTTCCTTCTTGCAATAACTTGAGGCTGCATGCCTTTTCTTCCCTCCTTTTCCCATCTCCAATGCCAGTGTATATCCAGAAAAGAGCACTGCAGATCTATGCAGACCTATGTTGACCAACTCAAATCTATACGAGCCCATGCAGGCCTATGCAGGGCACCAACAGACATCTGCAGAGGCCTACACAGATTTTTGGAGGCTGGTTGGACTAAAGAAAAAGGTAACTCTTCATGCTTGCCATATGTCTGTGAGGGGAATTGAACCCTCAGCCTTGAAGAAGCCTCCAGCAACAAAATGCACTGACAATTTAACCGTTGCACCACAGGTCTGTTATTAACAGATAAAATCAAAGATCAGATAACACAATGAATAGCCATCCACCTACATTCAAAAAGCATTGAAAAAGAGCAGGAAAATTAGATGCTAATAGTGCTGAATAACTGAGCAAAGAGTTTCCAAACATAGAATTTAACAGTCAAAATTCATCAACTGCCTTCTTGACTGATGAAGAAAGAGCGGCTTCTAAGTTGAAGTTGGATAACACATATATAACTAAACCTATCTATAGTAAATAAATCTTTTTAGAGTATGTCTAAAGTCCATTAATTGTATGTAAATTAATAGAAAGAATGAAGCTGTACTTGTCAAAAGAAATCATAATCCTCTAATGTTAAGACTGATGAGAAATGCATTAGTGGCAGTCATGTAAAAATAACACTTGGCATAGTATTTCCAAGCTTGAGTATGTAGTGCCTTATATATTTTACATAAGAAAAAAAATATGCTTACTCTGCAGCATTACTTATTTAGTTTCTCACTGTTGGCAGAGTTGATGAGACAAAACATTAATGTTGCTAGACAAAGAAAATCTAATATAATCTAAAGCTATGATTGTGAAATTTGGTTGCAATCATCATGTCATCAACAATTATTGGTGCATCTGCTTATTTAATCTTGGCTTCTATCATAAGTTTAAATCTTGGAATCAGCTTAAAGCATGTCAAATTAATGAGCTATCATTTTTATTTTTCTTCAAAAGATTGATAGTTATAACACTATACCAGCAACTATGCTGAAAAAATACCAAACAACTAATTGCTATAAAGAGTTATTATTACTTTGAAGCAAAATAGTAATTGTGCAGGTCAACTCTCAGCCAATGCACTCAGATATTTGATTGCTTGTTCATCATGAGCAGTGTTGATAAGAAGTATGCATATTAGATCTTGTATAACCAGATGCTCATTGAAGAAAAAAATTTATTCTGTTTATTAAACATGACCAAGATCTCTTTATACCTTCAAAATGCATTTTGTGCTATGCTAAGCTATACATCTTCTTTAGCTGTTACAATGATTGCCAGCAATATAGACTAAAGAGCACCTTTAAAAATGTATAGTGCTGGCCATCTTAGTGTTTCATAATTTTTAATGTCAGATTTTCTATTTTCCAATTTTATTTTTAGATATTGCTTCAATACCAACTACTCTTTAATAGACAATATAACTCTAGAGTCTCTGCAACACATTATCAATGATATGACAATTCTAATTAAATATTTAAGCCTCATTTGTTTTGCTGACAGAGATATCAATAATAACAAAAATGATGCTGATAGTAGCAATGAAGATGATGATATCCTAGATAACTTTAAATGGCTGGAAATATCTGCTGAGGAAGCTATTGCAAAAGAAAATAAGCAGCTAAAAGATCAAGAAGACTAAAGAAATCTTTGACCCAAACATCAGTAGAGAATTAAAAGAATGTTTTGACCTCAAACTCAGAATGTCTGAAGTTCTTGACATACTTGCTAGACAAATTAATCACAAGAGTAAATATGTAGCTGAAAACCAATTCAACTGGGCTTTCAACAGAGGACAGGAGGACCAGTTAGATTAAAAAGAGTGCTTTGAGATACTTGAAGTCACCAACATTTCAGATTTAATAAATGACAATAACCACCATTGTAGTAAGTCAATATCATTCCATTTATTAATACTAGCTTGAGAGTTAACATTTCTCTATTTATGCAACATCTCAGAAACAGTGCCCAATGTCCAACCAGCATATATATATTAGACTAGTTATTTTATATAAAATTAATTGCAGTACAGAGTCTATTTTCGTTTAATATTGAATAGATTGTAGATCTAAAACCTTCCTCCATTTCTTATATGTTTCTTGTTGCTGTAGATAATTATTATATTTTATCCCTTTTCTATCTTATTGTTGTAAAAACTCAGTCAGATGTAAAACAACTGTATTGCTTATTTATGTACCTGTTGTTATAAAAACTATGTATGTTATCAATCTCTAAATGTGTCTAACAGGAAGTATACCACATACCTCAGTCAAGTATAAAATAACTAAGATTGTGTTTGCTTCATTTTGTTTTGTATCTCTTAGTACTGTACAGTTTCCTTTACTCCATATATTTTTACTATAACTAACACCTAGTATATATCATAATCTTCTCCAACACATTTATAAGCTCCTTAGTTCTACTACACTATACATTCCTCATCTCTAGTCTAGTGACAAGCAGAAGATGCATGCTATTAACATATTAATGTCTCTGTATTTTGTTCTATTTTTAATGTAGGAAAAATAAAACAGATTTTGCTTATTTGGCTATATATATATATTTCTATATATAAGCCATCAATCAATTAACTCCTATTATTGTGGCTACTCTATATTGAAGTGCCAAACTTAGCAACTAATAGAGGAGAAACAAGTTATCTGCATACAATATACATGTTGTGAAAGAGTCCACCAAGATGTTCTTTGTCTGACAACTTCTTAATTGTAAATAACTTATGATCTGAATTTATTCATTTTTTTGATGCAGATGAATTCTTTACCAGAGAATCAATTGACTATCAAGTCTTATCTTGTCTTAGTTATATAGATTTAGCAGAAGAGAGTATCATCTAATACTTATTAATCTTGGTTCTATATAGAAGAATCCCTTGTCAATCTCTACATGCAAGAATTCTTAATGGTAATGAACTTTGATGATAGACATCTATTAGATGACTAAAAGAGATAATGTTGTAGTGGCAGCACACCTTTGCTTAAATTCAAAATATGTAGGTTCAAATATTGGACATAGCCTGATGTATGTCTAATATCTCAGAAAGGTGCAATATTTTTCTTGGTTCAAGAAAACAAATCAGCTTATAGTAGTATGGAGAGTAGTGGCCCTAAGCCTTAGCTTATTGCTGAGGCTATTGCTGCTGTTGTTTATAATAATCAGAAATAATAAGATTAGCTGACAAGGTTTTGACTATGCCCACAATCATGATAGTTGCATAGTTTTTTTACAAAGTTTCTATAAGCAAGAATATTAGCATAGTGCAGATGGAAAAATATCTGCTGCAAGAAACTGTTATAAAAAAGTGTATGTCTATTATTAATTTTTAATCAAGGAAAGGTGTTGAGGCTCAAAGAGTTGTTATTTAGCATTCCTTACTTTTTTGCAATGTTGTGAGGGAATTCATGCATGATGTTCTCACTTAATTCTTCAGGTAGTTAATTATATATTTTATAGTGTACACAGATATATCCACTACAACTATTGTATTTAGACTTATAGATCTGAAACAATATTTGATTTATATAAACTCAGTAAAAAGTTGGTATGGACTAAACAAAGAACTTCAAAACAAATTGACTTTATCAATCAGAACTTGTTTCTATTTAGATTCTTCTAATTTTTCAGACTCCTATCAAGTGGCTATAAGCAGAGCATGTCAAAATTGTCAATTGTTTGACTATGCTAGATTTTTATGTTTTTTGATTTAACTTGAATACATCTATTGTACACTTGTACCAATTTACCTTGCATTGTCTAATTTTTCCTTAAAATGACCAAGTCCAAAACAAAGAAGCAGAAGCTATATATAAAATTATATTAAAAATAATTAAAAATACTCCATAAGAGTTTGTAAACATATGGAAGTCAGTAAATTGATTGTGGATTTTCAGAAAAGCAATCTATTATGTGATTTAATAAGTTCTGATAATAATTCAGAAGCCAGAAATATGTACAAAGTCTAAAGTAAAGCTGCTCTATAGAAAATTCATGTCAGAAATCATTAAAAATACTCAGTGACAGTCAGTAATATATAAAAATAGACAAAACAAGGCATACTATCAACAGAAAAGTGTTCTGATAAAAGTGTTCTGATAAATGATTAAGCCCTGATAACAACTCATAAGAAAGTAAAACATACCATGACTTTGAGCTTGCAAAAATGCAATATTTCTAGGATAATTATCAATGCTATTTATATAATGACTCTCAGCATCAAGCAACTTCCATTATATACTGAACTCATGCTTAAAGCTATTGAGATTCTTCTGTATTTATTTGTGCTTATATATGCTTCTAGAAACAAGAATCACTGACAATGAGCCTATATAAATTATAAATAACCTACTTTGAATTGTTAGTTTTGTTAGCTGACACCTTTTTTGACTTTTTTATAATAAACTCATTATTGTTAATGGCTTGCAAAAATATCTTTGGAGTCTTTGTATACTATATATTGAGCTTTACTGACAGCAATTTTAAAGCTCTAAGATTATTAAACTTACTGAAGAAGTTACAGAAAGATCTGAAACAATGCTTGAGCCTGCAGAATAAAGATTTTTGGTGGATTTGATATAATAAATATTAATGATAGCAATGCAGATATTGCAATAATCAATAGAGAAGCTGGAAGAATGCTAGAGTTAGTAAGAAGTATGATCAGTACAAGTAATGGTACATTATCAGAAGTAGTTGAATATTTAATAACTGACATTGGCATTGGATTTGAGTCGTAAAAAGATTTTGTAAGTGCAGGAAATAATGCTGATAATATAAAGAATATTGATAAGTTGATATTTGATGCAAACAAGACATTTGAAACAATTGCAAGTGCAGTAAGTATCTGAGACAGTGCTAATTAGATTGATGAGAAAATTGAAGATTTAATAATTGATGCAGGCAGAGCATCCAATAATAAAGCAAATGAACAATAAGAAGAAGCCAAAGTTGCTAAAGTGAGAAAATGATAAGAACTTGTCAATAAAAAATAAATTACAAGTTGATTCTGCCTTTTTTGAGATTAATGTTGAAGCAATGATGGTAAGATTAGCAAAAACATGAAATCTAATATTGAGTTGGAATTTAAAAAATATGTTTAAATACAACAAAAAAATAATTTACAAAGGGTTTCTAATTTGAGAAGCAAAAACTTTAAATATTAATAGAAAGAAAATAATTGAATGTCTACCTTTAATGGGGCCTTATTCTTGGCAATCTTAGAACAAGGAACTCAAGGTAAAACATCTAAGTCAGTATTTCTTTAGAAGTGGACTCAATTCTGTTTTTTTTATGTGTGTGATGTAAGATAATAAACATTTGAATTCAAAGATGAGTATCAACATGTTGGCAAAAAAGAAGACATAAGGAAGGGCAGTCTCAAGCATAAACAATGCTAAATAAAGCATCAACAACACTTTGTTTAGATATAATTAGATCTCTAATAATGCATCATAAAAATCTACTAAAGCTTAGATAAAGCGATTGGGTTTTAAAAATGTATATTCAAAGTATTGTCACTGAGCATAACTTAACTTGTTGTGGTCCATAGCCTCAATGTTTGCCAAGATACCTAAGTATAGAAACTTTTAGCAATCTTGTATTTATACATTAATTGCAAGAATTCTTTTATAGAAACAAGAATTATTTATTTAATTATACAAATAGTTAGTACTAGTCATCCAATACTAATACTGAACTAGGCTATTGCAATGCCTTATTTTAGAACATCTTCTTCTGTTGGTAACAATGTTTAATATCTGCTAGCATTAGCAAGATATCAGAGAGACTCTGCTGCTTGCCAGTTTTTATCATCTCATCCTTCTTTGTCATGCTAAAATTAAGGCTCTCATGTAAGCTTTGGCTGACCATAAATATTCTGAGCTGATCAAAGTAGGCAAATATATTGTCTTCTTAAGTTCTTGTATAGTTTATCTTGCTGACCTATTGAAAATAGCTAGTTCTCTTCTCTGTAGATATTCTCAGGCCTAGAAAATCATATTTGCACTTATCTTCCTCATAATGATATAGGCACTCAAATAAGATGGATATGTGATAAAAAATTCTAAATCCAACAAATACTCTAAACTTTTTTTGAAACTATTCTTGTAAACATTTTGACAAGTCGTTACTTGTCTATGCAGTGCTATATGATATGTATAGGCTCTAGTTCTATGTCTTAAAAATATTTGCATAATGAACCTTGCTGGCAAAAAGCCAGCAAACAAAAAGCATTTTAATTGACTAGACATGTGCAGAAGAATAATAAGAATATAAGACAAAGTATAAGAGAGTACTTTTATGTTTGCTTTTTCTGCATTTGTATTGACATCACTCTTGTAGTAATTTGTCATGATTACAACCACTTCAGGATTATTTGTGCCTCTATTGATAGTATGTTTTTCTGGACAGAAAAATGCTATCAAGATAAAATAGTGTTGGAGATTTAGAAGCATATAATTTCAGTACTATAAGTAAAAGGTCTGGAACATATATATATATCAACAGAAAGAGCTCTCTCCAGATGCAAGAAATGCTTGTGGGCCATTCACCTACAAAATTCATATTAAAAGCATCCAATGAGATTTCAATCTTGTCTTGAGAGAAAAGATAGAGTAGAAGATGCTTAGATTCTAAATTGAGAGCAGTCTGATCACCATTAGTAGCAAAAAAGTTGGGGACAAAAGGGATATAGCTTACAGTAATAAAGTCAATATTGTCACCAAAGTCAGCTAAGTAGAGAGACAAATCAAGATCAGCCTCTAAAAAAGTGCCATAAAGTACTTTTTGATTTAAGATGTGCTAAGCCTCACATTTACTATTTAAGACTCCCTCTACAAGCTTGTATTTCCATCTTATAATATCATGCAAAATCACCTCAACAACAGGTGGTCATGAGGTCTTGAAAATAATAGCAGTTAAGCTCTGTATCTATATATAGAGGAAAGAGAAAGAGGTTATTTAGTGGTCAGTGAAAAAAAGATGCAGTAAAGAAATAACAACTGCTCTGTAACAGAAAATTAGGACAGCATAGGTAGCAGCATAGAATGACTTATAAATAACAAGAGGCATGCTTGTTTTGTTGACAGTTATAGAGATCAATATAGCCAAAGATATTTCTGGCAGAGAAGTTGCTCTTTGTTAACAGTGCTTCTGTGCTACTATAAGTAGCCTTAGAGCTAATTTTTCAATATCTAGCTTCTTTCTCTTGATTTATATGGTTATGAATATTCTTTACTGGTTATCCCTATTTATTGAGGGTATTATTGGAACCAATTTCAGATTCATTGAAGAAAAAAGTAATAGATATTGTAGATTGTGAATATGCTTCTTTATAGCAAGAACTAATGCCACTGAGTGAGTATTTGATAAATGCTAAATGCATAGAGCATTGCAGCTTTGTGAGAAAGCAAGTAATGTTGAATATGAATCTATACATTCTGCTTTTTTCAACCCAAAAGCAAGCATAAAAGACTGCAAAAGAATTTGCCCACACATTATCCATCTGTATATCCTCTGTTTGGAAAGGGTCAGAAAAGTATATTTGGTAAAGCATATAATAGATAGCATTGGCCAGACAAAACTTGTTTTTTTTTCTTAATTTTTAACACAGCAATGAGGTTGTCTATTGCAAGCTTTTGTGCTTTTATGAATATAAACAGAGGCTGTTTAGCAGCATTTTTTATATGTTTTAGATAGTGACATGCACTGATAAGAGCTTAGAGAAAAGTTACTTGTATATAATAATAGTTGTACTAGGTGCTCTTTATAATTAAAAGAGTGAAAAGTTTTGAAAGAGAGCTTTACGCTGTTTAAAGCAAAGTCTAGTTAAACTGAAAAGAATAAAAGATTTAGCCTCACAAATTTGAGGCCGCTATCTGCTATTGAAGAGAAGAGTTGAGTTAAAGTAATATTTACATGTCAATATCAAAGATAGATAATTGCAGGGGGGGCCCCTTGACCACAAACCACCACCTGCATCACTAACCCTGGTGCGGCTACCGAGCAAATTGGCCGGTATGCCCTTCATTTCCTCCGTTTGGAGAAGCTGCCTGGGTAGCAGAGGCGGGGCCTCCCCCCGATACTATTCCTCCGAAGAACCTCGACAGAGAAGGGCTGGACACAGAGCCAGTCAACCTCAAGCACCAAGGGAGAGGGCGATACATCCTCACTCACTCTCTCAAAACAAAAAACGAACTTTCTTGCACGCACCCACAGGCAGAGCATTCAAGAGGCTCACATGACAGATATAAACACAACGAGGCTCAGGGTGAATATACGGTATACAAAAAATTCCCGCGACCTGAACAAAAAAGAGAACAGAGAGCCGCTGCGACTGTCTCCCCTGCCCATGACAAAGGTCAGCGATCAGCGTAAACGTGCACAATCCTCCAGCCCGCAAAAACAGAAAGGAGTCAAGAGTCACGATAGAAAAAGGAGACTTCTTGGTAGTCCTGAGCCAATATCAGATATGGACGAATCGGATGGAGAGCCACAGAACCAGTCACCCCCCAGGGCCCCGCCACCCCCCAGTCTGTCTGGAATGACAATCTCAAACGAAGCAGACCAGGACATGGACTTTGACGGCGATGAGACACTAATCAATACTCATGATCCGTCCTCCCCCCAGATGATTAGTCCTGGCAGGGAGTCGACTCCACAGCCCCCTCCTACTCCTGAGCAAAGGAAGAGGGCAGACCCCATCTGGATCATAAGACGCACCGCTATTCGGCCCTCAGATGCAGGGAATGCGAGCATGCTGGTGGCCGAAGAAAGTCCCCAACCCATCATCCCGCCCCAACTCCCCAGTAGCCTATCCCACACCCCGATGCCAGTAGGTGGCTTTCCAGTCATTCATATCTCCACTCCTCCCTGGTTCAACTTACTGCCGGAACAAAGAGAGCATTTTGACGCCTACCCAGAGCCCAAGCTCTGGGTCAGAGAATGGCAGGCAAGTAATACGGCGGACTTGATGACTACAAGTGAGAAAATCAAGGAGCTTATAAAGGAGATGACCGGCGAGAGAGCTAGGCTATCCACGCCTCAGCAGGAGAAAGACATCAACTCGATGCGCAGGAACAACGACAGGTACAAACCGCCATACCACTTCTTGGTCTCCAACATTTCGACGACGGCGTTTAACATATTGGCAACGCATCTTATTGTATCAACACCTATCATATCCGTCTTCTTCCTCCCATACCACCCTCCAACCCCTAGCTTCTTATGCACGATCAAGGGCTTCACTCTTAGCATACGATCCCAGGAGGCGATACAGGAATCGGAAGAGATGGCCACGGATATTGTAAGGCAAACTCTGAAGAACGACGAGTCGACCGTAGCTCTACTCAGGAGTAAAATCATTGACAACGAAATGTTGCAGCATGATCTAAGCCTGGCTTTTGAGGTTATACAGTCTCTAGTGGTCCGACTGGTGAAAGGGGAGGAATCGGTAGATCGCTCGACCACTGGCAGGCCCAGAAAACCAATCTGGAACGTCTTCTTTAAACAGCCCCCACCACTTACCTGGACGAATTATTTCGTACTCATACAACACATAAGAGAGGCTAAGTTCATAGACATGGACTGTGGCAGTGCGACACTCGTAGATGAAAACTACCGACTCCACTGTTACCTCTGCAAAGGAGCCAACCACAACCCCATGCACTGCGCTTACACATCACTGGAGGGTTGGTTCGGAAATAAAGTGGAAGGAAAGATCGAAGAAACAGTAGAGTTTGCGTCCTCAAGCAGGAATGAGAGGGCACAACGTAACGACAAGAACAGGAATGAGTGATGTGCCGAGTCCTGGAGGAGGGGAGGCCGGATCCCTGGTCCCAGCAATGGCAGACGAGACCGTAACTAGTTACTTGTCACTTATACGATAACGCAACAATGAAGCATTTTTTTGAAAATGAAAGAGATACTCATTAATATTCTGAACCGGCAAACAAGGGCCAAAACAGTCTAGGATGAATTTACTGGGTTTCCGAACGACAGGTAATCTTAGACTGGCCCCCTAGCTGGACTAGGTAAGTCCAGGCGGCAGTCGTGTTCACGGCGGGCAGTGCCGCGCAGCGATCCTGCTTAAGGGAAGGTAGCATATACCAGAACATTGCCCAAAAACCACCACCTGTCACAATTAGAGAAGAACAAAACACTAGGAGCATAAATATTGGCAACGGACAACTCCCTGCCCAGGCAGGAGGGGACTACGGCCAAACCATCATCCATGACTCTGACGACGGCCTGGGAGGGATCGGCGATGGATCGCAGCATACACAACCCCTAACGACAGAGTTTCTCACACAAACTCTTTCGGAAGAGGTACTGGAAGTGACGGAAAGACATAATATGGTGACCCCAAAGAAGGGGAAAAGCAAGCGTGGAGCACTAAGATTTGCTTCGCTGAACATGAAAGGTGGCAACTCAATATCCACAATAACTAAATGGCATGAAATGTGCCAGTTGATGAGGGAAAAAAGGATTGATATATTAGCTTTGCAAGAGACGCACTTAAGTGGAAATCGGAGAGAGGAGATTGAAGACCTCTTCAAAAGGCAAATGAAGATAGTCATGAGTGATAACCCAGAACGACCAAATGCCATGGGAGTGGCATTCATCCTGGATAAAAGAACTACGAGGTGGAAGGAAGCCAGAACGAGAGAACTGATACCAGGAAGGGCGCTAATACTGGAATTGCCGTGGTACGAAGACCGGAATATAAGCTGCATGAATGTATATGCGCCAAATGAACCAAGCGAGAATGAAAGCTTCTGGCAAAAACTAAGATCGCATTGGAACGTAAGACCGATTTTATTAAAACCAAGCATAATGATGGGAGATATGAATGTAGTAGAAGAGGCGATAGATAGACTGCCGGCCCACACGGACCCAGTAGGAGCCACGAGGGAATTGGCAAGGCTGAAAGCACACCTCAGCGTTGCGGATGGATGGAGATGAGAGAATCCGACGACGGTAGACTTCTCATACCAAATGGTGAACAGACCTATACAGTCAAGGATTGATAGAATATACCTCAGGGAGAACCTTCTGAACTACAGCTGGGACTGGAAGATAGAAAGATCTGGCATTAACACTGACCACTCACTAGTCACGATGACACTATTAAACCCCTGGCAACCATATATTGGGGAGGGGAGGTACGCCATGCCAGTAAACCTAGTAAAAGATACAGAACTCATGGATCGTATCGAAACGCTAGGTATCGAGCACCAAAGCCAACTTGAAAAATGCGTAGACAACAGAACCAGACTGCTAAACCCGCAGCGCCTCCACGCTACATTCAAAAGTGAGATGTTAGAAATTATAAGAAACCGGTCGAAGGAGATTAAGCCTAACATACTGCGCGAAATTGAAAACCTGAGAAAAGATCGGAGAAAAACCCTGAATAGTCCAAATATTGACGAGGACTCAAAGAGGGAGGAAGCGGCAATACTAGATGAGAGAATAAAAGACCTAGAGATGCAGCGTTTTGCGAGAGCAAGAGACACAGTAGCAACATCATACCTTCTGTACGGGGAAACGGTGTCAAAACCCTGGATCAACATGAACAAGGAACAAAAAACGAGGGACAGTATTCCCGCATTACGCAAACTCAGTCCGAGAAATAACGAACTAGAAAGAAAGTCAGAAAAAATGGCCGAAATAGCGAGAAAACACCATGAGCAGCTCCAGGAGAAAGACATAGCAGCAAACCCGAACGATCATTGTAGGAAAATGAGAAAAGTCCTGTCAAAAGTTAAAGTAAAGCTAAAAAGTGAACAGAGGGACGACTTAAGTGCGTTGATGAATGAGGCTGAAGTAGGAGAAGTGATAAGCAAGTTACAAAATGGAAAAGCTGCTGGCCTTGATGGAATCATTCACGAAGTATGGAAGGAACTTGTCTTTCGGTTTGAAGAGGCCCAAAAGGACGAAAAGCCAGGTTTCAATGTGGTATGGGCCTTAACAAATGTATACCAGGACATACAAATATTTGGTATCGAACAGGGAACAAAATTTGCCGAAGGGTGGATGTGCCCCCTGTATAAAAAAGGGGATAAGACGGACATAGGAAATTACCGTCCTATTACCGTACTAAACACTGATTATAAAATAATGACTAAGGCCTTATCCATGAGGTTGGGTAAGGTAGCCTCAGACATCATCCACCGAGACCAAGCGGGCTTCATGCGTGGAAGAAGAATCGAAGACCAAACTGAATTAGCCCGGATCGCAATAGAATGGTGTGAATTGACAGAGAAAAATGGAATGATTGTATGCTTGGACCAGGAGAAAGCTTACGACAAAATTCTCCATCCGTTTCTGTGGAGAGCAATGAAAAAATTTGGACTCCCGGAAGAATTTATAAATACAGTAAAGGCATTATATAGCAATGCATACACGAAAATCATCCTGAACAGCGAGATAAGTGATAAATACAGAGTTACAAGAGGAGTACGGCAAGGGGACCCGCTATCATGCCTCCTCTTTAACATTGCTATAGAATCCCTTGCGCAAATGCTGAGATCCTCGAACCTTAAAGGTATAAACGTAGGAGAGGGTGTTGAGAAGCTGATTGCAACGCTATTCGCTGATGATACCACAGTCTACTTAGGCGAGGAGGACAGTTTCCATGATCTACAGAAGCTGTTGAAAGAATGGTGTGCTGCATCAGGAGCACGATTCAACATACCAAAAACGGTAATTGTTCCAGTCGGCTCAGAGGAACACAGAAATGAAATTATACGTTCACGGACGACCGCAAATGCTAACCAAACCATACCTGGAGACATCAAGATAGCGGGAGATGGGGAGGCGACACGCCTCCTGGGTGCTTTCATAGGCAACAAGGTCGACAACGTTAGCGTATGGACCCCGACAATAGAAGCCATAATGAGGGACCTAAAAAGATGGAATAAGGGAAGGCCAACGCTAGAAGGCAGACGGCTGATAATAAATATGGTAATAGGCGGACGTACTCAATACAGAATCAGAGTTCAGGGAATGCCTAAGCAGATAGAAAACCAATTAACAAAGATGATAAATGAGTTTCTATGGAATAGTGAGTCGAGACAGGTAGTAGGGATAAACACCATGCACTTGCCTATAGAGGAAGGAGGCAGGAAGGTACTAGACCTGAAAGTAAGGAACGAAGCAATAGAAATCATGAAGGCCCAGAGATATCTAAATTTCGACAAAGAGCGCCCGAGATGGGCGACGATGGCAGACGAGATCATCAACACAAAAATTGCCGCGACGCAGGGAGTAGATAAGCGTGCCCTAGGGAGCTTCTTACTGCAATCAACGAGAGTGGACATGAGAAATAAGGAAGGCGGCTTACCAACACCGTTACAAAAGATGCTCCAGGCAATAAAAAAACATGACGTGACCTTTCACCCCCTCATACTTGCTAACGACCTTAAGGGACAGATGCCCGTCTGGTTCCATATTGGCCTTGCGCAGGAAAAATATGTACGGATAAATTCAGCATCTATGATGTGTATAAGAAAGACGCATAAGGTATACACGGTAGACGGTATGGTAGACCTGGGCAAAGCCCTAGGCCCTGGAAAACCCAGTGACCACAAAGCAAGGAAGAACTGCGCGTGTCCAGTGTGTAAGGATATGAGAAGTAAAGGATGCGGAAACCCGCACAAATGTAGCAAGCTGGCACGAGAATATATAGCAAGGTTGGGAGAAAAGTGGAACCCAAATGCCCCGGAGATAATCCGGAAGATAACGGAGGAGGAGAAAGAGCTTGCACAAGAGGGCAGACTGGTAATCGAACCAGACTTCACCACAAGGAGGTCCCTTGGAGAGGGATTCAGGGTCTTCACGGAGTCGAGACAGACGTCCACTGAACAGTCCATGTACACAAGGACCCCACGATCCCCAATAGATGTAACGACGATATACACAGATGGCTCGTGTATAAAGAACGACAAAGGGGTACAAGCAGCAGGAGCTGGAGTGTGGTTTGGTGATGGCGACCCAAGGAATCAGGCAATCCGTCTACCAGAGAGCGTGTCACAAACAAACAACGCAGGAGAATCGGTAGCCATACTGGTGGCGGCGCAAACTGCCCAACCAGACCAAGCGATCCTGATAAAAAGCGATTCGCAAATTACAATAGATAGCCTATCCAGACATCTAGAAAAAAGAGAAGACGAAGGCTGGATAGGAATAGCAAACAAGGAAATCCTTAAGATGATAGTTGCAACTATCCGAAAGAGAAACGGAATTACATTGCTAGAGAAAGTTAAAGGTCATGCCGGAATTGAAGGGAACGAGGAGGCTGACAGACTTGCGAATGAAGGCGCACGTAAGGCAACCCCAGACAAAATAAACCTGGATATACCACAGGGATACAATCTCTCGGGCGCAAAACTAGCGAAGTTGACGCAAGCAACAGCGTATAGAGGAATAATAGAGAGAGTGCCTAAACCGCATAGAAAAGGCACTACGGCACACCTAGACATAACGCGATGGGCAGCGAGGGAGAGGCTAGGCGATTTCCCTACCGACAAGCAAATTTGGACGTCCCTAAGAGATAAAGACCTAACCCGCCAAACCAGAAATTTTTTATGGCGAGCGATGCATAATTCCTATAAAATAGGAAGATACTGGGAGAATATAAAGGATTACGAAGAAAGAGCGGTGTGCCCACAGTGCAGAACAACAGAAACAGTCGAGCACATCCTGACAGAGTGTACCGCATCAGGTCAAAATGTAGTATGGAATTTTATCACGGCGTTACATGCTAAGAAAGGACTACCCTTCACTAAACCTTCTCTAGGTGATCAGCTCGGATGTGCGCTCACCAAAAAGAAGAGAAAGGGTGATAAAGGGGAACGTAGATTCAGGAAGATAGTTATATCTGAAGCTACCTACTTAATCTGGAAATTAAGGTGTGAATGGAGAATCTCAAGAGATTCTGACCCGGAACGTACTTTCACTGACAGAGAAGTAGTACAAAGAATAAGAGCTGCAATAACACGACGAATAAAGCTTGATTGCCTAGCGACAGATGGAGATAGGTTCGGCAATAAGGCATACAAGCCCAGGCTGATAAAGAAAACATGGGCAAACCTAATACAGGGAGACGTATCACCCCTCAGGCTCTGGAGAAAATTGTCCGTGGTTTTAGTGGGTATTGGTTAGCGAGTCCCACACTCTGTGCGTAAAGGCATTTCCAGCGGGGTGGCCCATAGCCGGGGGAACGAGATAGAAATGAAATAAATGAGCGATATATCGCATTTATCCTAGTCTGTAAGAGGTTGACTTATGTGAACGGTCGGCAGACTGCCGTGATACCACCAAAAAAAAAAAAAAAGAAAAAAAAGAAAAATAGCGCTGGAAGCGCTAGAGCGTGGCGCTTCTGGTGGTACTAGTGGGCCGATGTGAGGTGCGGGTATTGGTGCTATCTGTAGCCAGCCACGATGCAGGCTCATCAGCGGGCGGAATGCCCACAACCTCTGGGGAGACCCAGCAGACACCCAGGATGTGTCAGCGTCCAATGCGGGTCAGGCAAGACCCAAGGCTCAAGACCGAGGTCAGAGCACCGACCTGGCCAGGAATGAAAGCAAGGCCCGGAGAGCTAAAAGCTCACAGCAGGACGGTCAGCAACGTCTCCAGGACAAGATGCCAGGGGGATTAACTCCCCCAGTTATGCAGCTGCCAGGAGGACTGCGACGGTCTAGCCGATTGGCTTCCAAAGGACCCCCTGAGGACGGTGATAGGCTTCTACTCGGACTGAGCGCATCAAGGGACATTATAGGCCGACCAACACTTGACAC
>QGOA01002073.1:0-17815 GCA_003313075.1 Termitomyces sp. MG16
AAATATAATATAATTTTTGTATGTCTACTAACTAAAAGCTATGTGGCCATGGCCACATAGCGCACTACATTACACATACCCCAATCAGACCAAATTATGGTCTCAAAACATCATAACAGTCAGGCTGTTGGTAGGTCAGGAGTGGGGGCAATATGAGAGTTTCTGGAAGCCCAGGATGGATTGGCTGTAGTGTTGTCCATGTCATAATTGAGGAGATCATCAGTCCCAGAGGGGGGACAGTGTGAGAGTGGGGTCAAAAGATTGACCCATCATCAGTTCATCAGGCTCAGAGAGAGCCCCATCATTGAATGGGTAGCAGTGCGTCTACAATTCTCAGGCATGGATGCTTTGCCCAATAGAAAGATATATTTCCTTGCAAAATGCATCATTGAAGGTCCCTGCTGCTGGAGCAGTAGGCATTGTCAATTGCCAATAGTGGCCTCATGCTACCCATCCCACTCAGCAAGGGACTGAGGAGTTCTATAATGATCAAGGCATTGAAGCCTCTCATCTGTCAATAGCCATGGCTTCCTGCTAAAGCCAATAGCAGCAAAGAATATGTGGGCCAAGAAGATGACCCCATACATGTATGCATGGTCAGCCTAGCTGACCAGAATCTAATTATAAATAAGGACAGGTAATACATCCAAAGTGGTGAAAATAGAGAAAGAGGCCTCTGATATATCAACAGCCTGAGCCTCAAAAGACAGGTCTTGGGATTGAAGAGGCACAAATGGCTGCCCCATAACTGCCTTGTAGTTAGCAATGGCCTCCTTGTAGAGGCCACATTATGCAAATACATAGGCCAGGTGCTTATGCACTGTGGACTTATCATCTGCCATCAGCTAGCATCTATTGGAGTTTGTCAGCATCTATTGGAGTTTGTCAGCAGCCATTGTGAAACAAAGTCAAGAGCTTACAGTCACACAATAGAACCAGATTGGAATACGATTCTAGTCCTACAAAGTGTGTAACAAAAAGCTACCTTAGATAAGGTAGTGGCAATGAATATATATAGTAGATTATGTAATTTTAGTGATATACATTACAGTAATAATTATTATGATGTCTAGTCTTCTACTGAACAACAATAAGGTTGTTCAGTAAGATGTAACAGTATAGGTAGACCTAGAGCTCAGGCTCTAGGTCGCTCAGTTACATGCCCCCCTTTCAGACTGGTTACAGTCTCTAAAAGGGTGGCACTCACAATCTTCCCCCAAGTACCAGCAAGGCATTTTCTGTAGTTTGTTAAGTGTTGAGGTTAGCCAACAATACTATAAGTAATGCTTGCCATGTTCATGTAGATGGTGGACAATTCCACTGGCATGCAATTTGCTAATAGGACTCTGAGTATGTTGGCCTCACTAATGTTGGCTGACATGGAGTCATCAAAGTAAAGGGTCATGAACTGCACATTTATCCCTGACATCGGCTCAAATGGCTGACTGGAGTTGGCTGCATTGTGGGCTTCAATAGCCTTATGGTACATCCCAGGTCAAGCCATGATGAAGGCCAGTACCCTAGCAAAGTGGCTTCAGGGTTGCCTTTGAGGTGATACACCTCATGTAATGGCATGCCCCAATAGAGTATGGAAGTGGATATGGAATGCATAGTCCATGGCAATGCCCAGGACAGTGTTCATCATACCAGGGCACAAAAAGTAAAGCATGCTCTGTGCTAGGCGGTCAAGGTTGAAGATATGTCAGATACCTTCTGAGTTGAACCCAGCGAGTGTGAACACAGGTTTGCTCCCCTGCCCTTTCCATTGGAGGTACCCTTCAGGTGTAGGTAGGACAGCCAGATCTATCCAATGGTCATGAAGGTCCAAAGGAGAAAGAATTTGCTCAAATTTGGGACCACAGACCAGCTCCATGGTGCAATCCCTCCATAATTGACTATAGTTCATTGGCTTGTGCTGGAATTCATGCAAGAGGTAGTAGGCCTCAATGTGGAGTGGAAGTGTCTTCATCTTGTTTTTCACCAGCACCAGCAATTTACAGGCCTCTTTGGGGTTCATGGAGAACCACCATGGTGCGGCTTTTGTTAAGAGTATTAAGGTATGATGATACCTCATTCCCTTCTCCTCCTGCTCCTGGGCCTGCAGTGTCTTGTCTCCTACAAATATGATGTTTGACAGCTGCAAGTAGTAAAAATTGCGCTCTAGTGTATCACTGAAGAACTAGTTGAACTGCTTAGTGGTGTTCCCCTCTCCAAACACTCCTAACCCTTCAGAAATATGCTCTGTGGCCTGCTCTACCCTATCCTGGTCACCCTTGGCCTGCTTGTTGGCAGTGGCCTTCCTACAAGCAGCTGCCTTGTGGTTGTGATTCAACTGCAAGTTCTTTTGTACTGCTGTTTCCCCTTCTGATGGTGTATTCTTGGCACTCGGTCCATAATCACTGGCCTCACCATTGTCAGCGAGGCTCATAGCAGCTAGTGTGGAAAGGCAATTTTCCACCTTGTTGTCTGTCTGCATGTCTTGACAAGGTGGCTCTGGCACATATGACTTGTGCAGAGTTTTGAAGTGTATTGCAGGCAAAAAGAACACGATCTCCCCAGTTCCTGATCCCTTTGGCACATTGTCCAGGAACCACATCATCACTGTCTGCAAGGCCCCCTTTGGCTGTTTTGTGCCTCCACCATACCAGGCACATGTACTGACATGCTTAGGCTCCAGTCTTCATTGTCCACTATCATATTATCATCACCCTGCTCCTCAGAGCAGGGTGTTACCTCATCTGCCTCCCTAAGCTCAGGAGGCGCTATGGGCACCTCCACCTCCTCCTCTGTCCTGAGGCGCTTAGCCTCAGCCTGCTTCTCTGGTGTTGTCACTTGCCACTTCATTGCATTGGCAAATGTCTTGATAGTATTGTTGTTATGCTGTTGCAGCACAACAATTTTGTCCAACAGACCTGTGATCACTACTTGGGCCACTGGATCCTTCAAAAAATCTGAGTCTGGAGAAACGTGCTGCCCTGCAGCCAATAGTCACTGTCATACTATTTCGATCTGAGGATCTACCTGATCCTCCAATGCTTTCTCCTTTTCTTTTTTGCTTGCTAAAAATCTATGCAGGGACGGTGACTGTCTACGTGCTGGGGGCAATTATAGTTGCAGAGATCTGGATTGTCATGCACCCTGTGCCCTTAGTCTACTTTGGTCTTTTCAAAATAGAGGCTCCTCCCACCTCCTGCTTACAGGCTCTCTTGTAATAATAGCTCTTCTTACCAGTTCTCACAGTGGTGACCGCTCTCTCTCCCTTCGAGGTGGCACCACCTTGTTTCTTGTCCTAACCTCTCTCACTGATGACCACTCACAATCCTTCCAAAGTGACTCCATCTCCTTCTGCTTACTCACTGTCCAATTCTCATCCACTTCCATGGGGACCACCTGTTGTGCCTGTGGCTTCATCATTTCCCATAGAACTTGCATTTGCATAGCCTGCTGCCCAGGTCCACCGGGACCTGGGAAAGACAGCATTGGATAGTACTGCAGGAAAAATGGTGGGGCCTGCCCAAATTGAGCCATAGCTGAGTATGCTGCCATATCTGGCATCGGTACCACTGCACTAACATTACTCATTGCTTGAATTGTCTGCTGTTCTCCCCCCCACGAGAACCCTGCAGGTTCTGCTTCTGCTGACTTGGCATCTGTCCAGGCAAGGAGTACAACATTACTATAGCCAACATGGCAGTCTCCAGAAAAAAAAAATTCACTCTTGTCAGGTTACATAACCTGATCTGCCCCTGACAGATCTGATTGGATCAATCTTATCATCTCTCATCCAAAGATGATATCTGCTTCAGCACAGATCTGACCTAATCTTATCTAAGCACATGAGTGCTTAGATAGCTGCCTTGGCTGTCAAACCCCTTGCAATTCTGAATACCAATCCAATGCTGCCAGCTAAGAACATGTACTCAGAGACTCCCATATTGTGTCTCCCACACTCCACCAAACCTTGAATTCGAGGTTCCTCCTGTCCACCCACTAATGTCCTAGTATTTCTTTGACAACCACTCTTGTTTGTTACTCGCTCCAAAGTCATATGCCTCAGGCATCACCCAATTCAGAAACAAGGCATTATTATTTGCCTTGTAAGGTCTGAGTAGTGACACATGAAACCTGGGCACAATTCTCCTTGCCTGCAATGCTGCAGGCAATTCCAGCACATAGTTTGACATGCATGGCTCAGCCTCCAGGATCCTATAGGGTCCAATAAACTTTGGACACAGTTTACTTGCCCTCCTCTTGAGAAGGTTCAAATTCTCCATCGACAAGTATACTAACACGCCCTGCATTGGTTCCAGGTCTGATCTCCGCTGCTCATTTGCTCGCCAAGTCTGAAAGACTTGTGCTGCAATAATAGCATTGTGCACATTTGCTAGATTCTTCAATGCCTTCTGTGCAAAATCCTTCACGCCTCTGTGCACCACCTCAGCTCCCCTGAGTTCCCAAATCATAGAGGGCATGTATCCTCCATTTAGTTCAAATGATGCATATCCAGTGGTCTCTGACACACTGGCATTAATTGTGAACTCAGTTAGCAGGATCTTGTCAACCCAATCTCATTGATCAGGCCTGACCACCATCTGGAATATCTGAGCCACGCTATGGTTGGCTCACTCAGTCTGTCTATCCATCTGAGGGTGGAACAATGTCAACATCAGCAGCCTTGCTCCAAGCAGCTTGTGCAACTCATGCCACCACAGCAATGTGAACTTCAAATCTCAGTCTGTCAGGGGACTCCTCATTTCTTCCTTTTCTCACTCCTTATCTCTTCACTCTCCCTTCATTCATTCTCCCATTTCTTCTGACATTATTTCATTTTACTGTTTCTATTCTTTCAACACTATCACTGTCCTTTGTTCTCCTCTTCTCTGTCACCTTTTCCCAGAAGACCTTCTTTCCAATTGGTATTATCTTGGTCTTTTTTACATTGAACCTTGCTGATGATGCTATGCACCAGTCATCAAGAATTTTCTGTAGGCTTTCAAAATTATCCTCCTCTGACAGAAAGACTATTGTATCATCAGCAAATAGACTTGCTATCAGTCTATCTTCATTGCCCAGTATTGAGTAGTCCTTAAGGCTTGAGGCTCTCAGTGATGCTGCCAGAGGTTCTATAGCTAAGTCAAAGAGTAGAGTAGGCAGGATAGTGGATCACCTTGCCTCACTCCTCTTGTGATTTTACATGGGCTGCTTAGGCACCTGTTTATCATAACTCTTGACTCTGCATATCTATAGAGTTTCTTCACAATGTTTATATATTCATTGGGTATGTTAAAAGTTTCCAGTGTCTTCCATAGATACTTATGGTTTATCTTGTCATATGCTTTCTCCTAGTCTAGTGTGACAATTAAACCATTAAGCTCAGTTGCCTCTGCATAGTTTAGTACCATTCTTATTAGCTTGGTTTGATTGGCAATTCTTCTCCCTAAGATAAACTCTGCCTGACTCTTGTGAATGAGCAATGGTGCTATGGCTGCTAGGTGAGCAGCCAGGATCTTAGTGAAGATCTTATAGTCCAAGTTTAGGCAAGTAATCACATTGGGCTTCCAGTTCCTGCAGAGTTACTACTCCTTCAGAATAGGCAAAGGACTTCAGGGCCTTATCTTTGATGATATGTGTTGGGATTGTCTACTATGTGTATCCTATCTCTAGAGCATGTTTGTGGGCAACTCTGACCAATACAAGGTCATAGTCTGTACTAGGTTTTCCCGATAGCTCTATAACTCATTTCCTCACAGTTCTCATTATCTTTCTTGTTACATAGATCCTATCTAGGTAAGATTGCATCCCTATCACAGTCTGTAGGAAGCTGTAAGCTTTTGTGTCTGGATGAATCTCCTGCCAGCCATCTGTTAACTTCAATCTCTCTTTGATAATGTTGAGGTACAGTCTAGTGTTCTTAGAGTTGTCTCTCATCAGTCTTTGGTCAAGTTTTTCCTCAATCATATTAAAGTCACCCAGCATGATGTCAATTTGTAGATTTGGTCTCTTGTCTTGGAAGGTGATTATCTTCCCCCAAAAGTCTATAGTTTGTGGCTATTATGTTCAGAGCATACACCACTAGGATTATTATTTTTCAGTCTTTATGCCAGCATGCTTGCAGGAGGGCTGCTCTTTCTCATATTACATCCTCAAAGGTAACACTGGTTGTGCCTACTAGATTTCTATTCAGCACAAATGCAACACCTTCTCTTGTTGTTGGGTTGTCTGGATCACCAGAGTTGAAGATTACTAATATCTCCTTAAATAGGTCTTCTAACTCTGCTTTATGGAGCTTGTTCAGGTGGGATTCTTGTACAGCAAGAATCACAATCTACTTGTCCCTTACTAGCTGGTTAACGTGGTTCTATTTTGGTGACTGTCAGAGGACTCCTTATTTCTTCCTTCTTTTACTTCTTATCTCTTCACTCTTCTTTCCTTCATTCTCTTAATTCTTTTGTCATTCTCTCATTTTACTGTTTCTATTCTTTTAACACTATCTGTTAGTACTATTTTTAGCCCTTAAGGTGCTCTGGTTCTTTAGCTACCATTCAGACAAGCGTGGGCCCTTCAGCACCGCTTCCAGGCTGCTTATATAAGCCGGAGTTTGCCTTTCTGACTTCCAAAGTCCGGAGTTTTCCTGCCTTGTTTGCACAGTTGTTTGGTTAGTCAATTTTTGAGTATTTAAGGTTTTGTTGTACTGTACAGTTGTTTCCCACACTTCAGAAGCCCCAGAAGTGTCCAACCTGGCATAGAAAATCCCTAGTCTTGTTCTCTTTGGATCTCCCTCTGCCAGGTGAGTAGTTATTATAATATTGTCAGTACATACTCTAATACACTTTGGATCTCCTCTGCCAGCTGTGTGACTGAGCCACAGCCTCTAGAGGTCACCCTTACAGAACCAGGGGTTCTAAGACAAGACTGGGGCTAATAAACTTTAAGTCATGAAGTGTGTACCAATTTCAAGAGCATGCATATAAGTCAAAGTATGCCAGTCAGTGTGTACTGATCAAAGTTAAAGGACATGCAAACAAATCAGTGTAATATCAAGACTAGTGTACTACAAGTGAGTAGCTACTCTTTAAATACAGGCAGGCATCACTCTGGGTTCCTGAGAGGTTCTGGGGTGTCTGGGGTTCCAGGAGTTAATGGGTAGTGGTAAAAGGAGGGAAATTGTATACCAGAGATCATGCATGCAGAGCATGCAATCAATTAGTGTGGAGAGATGGCTGTGATGCGTGATGTGTGATAGCTGGGGTGACTGATGTAATCCAATCATTGATTGTTGTGCCAGTGGATGGTCCCAGGGTCTGTGATGTGGGGCTATCAGGAGGTGTGCATGATGGCAGGGCTTAATATGTGTGATGGCAGTGGAGGCAGTCATAATGACAGGAGTTGTGTCATGGGGTCAGCAAGGGAGTGCCAGATGGGGTTCTGGGGGTGTCCCAGGGTGGTTCTGGATGGGGGGTTGTGACAGTGACTGCTCCAGCTTCTCTCAAGAAGAGCATATTGCTAAGTTAGAGAAGAAGTTGAACTTGCTTAAGAATCAGGTTTTTGATAGGGTTGAAGTTAAGCAGCCAAAACAACCTCTCAAATGATATATGCCAGTGCCTCTTGCTAGCAACTTATCAACTTCTACTTCTGCCATGCCTTCAGCTCCAACTCTGGAACCTTCCTTGTCTTCTGCCACTTCCAAAGCACCTTTACTGCCCCTCTATCCCTATGCTGGAATCTCTAACTGATACCATGCACCTGCACAACAAAATTTTGCTGCTTCCAAAAAAAATTCTAAAGGTGGTTACCAATGCACTGTGCCAATTTTCAACATAGAAAAATTGAACCATGTCTTTAGTTGTATTATGAAAACTGCAGTTACTTTATCAGTAAAAGAACTTTGTAATATTGCCCCTGATGTTTGCAACTAGGTCAAGACAGCAGTCACTCTCTGATGACCCTTGGCAACATCAGTTGCCAAGGTCAACAAACTCAATAATGCATTTTCCAGTTTTTCCATTACCGTCAACCCTCTTTGTACTAATAAACCCTCTGCTAATGCTGTCACTAACACCACTTGTATGGACCTTGTTGAAACTTATCTTAGGTCAATAGAACATGGAGAAGATCCAGCAATTCTTACTGTTGCCCAAGAATCTCATGCTATTTGATTAGTTGTGCTAACAGTGGACAACAAGAATGAAGTAGAGGCAATTGTGAACAGTGGTTTCCAAATAATTTCCATGGCAGCTGAAGTTGCTAAAAATCTGGGTCTTATTTATAATCCTATCATCATACTAAATATACAAAGCACTAATGGCATGATAGACAGATCTTTGAGTCTTGCCAAAAATGTTCCGTGTACTATTAGCAACATTATCTTTTACCTCCAGATTCATATTTTACACTTCCTGGCATACAACTTACTCCTTGGCAGACCCTTCAATATCCTGGTGCAATCTATTGTCAAAATATTTACTAACAATGAGACAACTCTTACTATTAGCAATCCAAACTCCAGAATCCAATGAATAGTGCCCACAAATCCACACTCAAGCAAGACATCTAAGGCCAGAAACAATGGAGATTGTAGCATAGTCCGCTATATGGCATTGGCCACATAGCTTTTACTTACTTTAGTAGTCAATATATTATATTATATTTAATACTAGATATATTATTATAAATAGCTCAATATGTGCTGCTTATTAAGCAGCTTATTTTGTTGTTTATACTACATTGTCAATAGACTGGACTGGTCTGATTTTGTGTAGTGTGAACCTGAGCTCACTTCAACTGTAACTTCATTACATTTTTTTGAATCTACCAGCTAGGATCTATTGCCTAGCATCCAACATCAGTTGCTGAGTTTGTTGACAGAACTCTATCAGCTTCTCGAGCTTTTTGCACAGCCACACCATGCAAATTTCAAACAGAGGATCAATGAGTAACTCTATATTTGCAGTTACCACTGATGGTGGGTGGAACACCCATGACCTATAGGGAGACCCAGCAGACACTCAGGACATGCAAGCATCCAATGTGGGCTAGTCAAGACCCAAGGCTCAAGATTGAGGTCAGAGTACCAACCTGTCCAAGAATGAGAGCAAGGCCTGGAGAGCTGAGAGCTAGCAATGGCCACAAGACAAGATGCCTGGAAAATTAACTCCTCCAGTTATGCAGCTGCCAGGAGGACTGTGACAGTCCAGCTGGCTAGCTTTCAAAGGGCCCTCTGATAAGGCCAAGCAGTTGACAGGTGTCTAGGGTGTCTCAGGAAAAATTGATTTGTCAATATGGACTGGGGGACCTATGCCCCTAAGCCAGAGTAGTGGGGCCAAGCGAGCCACAGTGGGCTCAATGCCCACCAGGGTAGAGGAGGTACCAGAGGTGGATGTGACTCCTGAAGCAGGCAGTGCAGAAAATTGTTTTCTGTGTACACCAGCAGTAGAGAAGGTCCAGAAGGTTGCAGATCTCCCAGAGGAGGTTGTTGAGTTGTCTACCAATGGCAATGCTAGAGCAGAGGAGCAGCAGTTGAAAACTGCTTACACCATGCACTTGCAGATGTTCTGGGATTTACACCCAGAGGTGATGAAATACACTACGCAGGAGCGACTCAAGCATTACAATTTGGCACATATAGTAGCACTTAGGTGACAAGGGCATGAGGTGCCCACTGTTTTCAGTACTAAATATACTAATTTGATGGTGAGAGTTCTTACTCTAGAGCTTCAGATGTATTTGCAGCGTAAGGCCGCAAGGCAATCAGGGGTGTTGACCCTCTGAAGCCACACTTCCAAGGAATGTTTGGCATATCGTAATCAAGATGTCAGAGTCAAGTTAGTGGAAGCACTAGCATGGGTGCAACCCAGTGAGTACCTTTTATACTCCAGCAGGACAAGGGTGGCATGAGGAGCCTCCACACATGCATAACTGAGACTCTAGGACAAAGATGTCAGGCCTGGATGGACACACTAGTACTGCGTTTAAGGGAGAGAGTGAGGCATCTTTCATGCCATGCATGCCAATGGTGGAAACATTGAGTGACAGAGTTGCATATCAATGTATGTGCAATGGTGATCTCAGGACTAAGGGACAGTCCCTTATTGACAATCAGGGCATTGTATTTAAGGGCATTAAGCCCATTGATGAGATGCATTGTCTATTCATGATGCAGGGCCAGAAGAATCAAGCTTCTCCAGAACTAGAGCAGTGCCACAATCATGAATGAGGAGACTTTCCCAATCAAGATGGCACCACAAGACGTGATGCCCCTGGTAGAGGCCAGGACAAGTGCTCTAGATCAATTCTCCAAAATGAACGCAATTATGCCCACAGTCAAGGAGGCTCAGGACGTCCACAGCAAAGTAGATGAGGTAAATCGTTTCCCCAAGCCACCGATCTAGTGACTAGATTCTCAGGCCAGTGAGAGGCCATTTGTATGCATCATGAAGCCATGCAAGACTGCCTTCATTGAGTAGTTGATGGTGCCTTGGGAGTAACCTTACAGCTACCAGATGAGGTGAAACTGCATAAAGCAGATAGTAGGCACATTCACACCTACACAGGCACATCCAAGTTCAGTAACTTGGAGGACTGGGCAATGGACGTATGCACCCACCTTGCCATGTGCTTATATGGAGGTGACCATATGGAATGAGAACAAATTTTTGTCCTGCCTGAGTTCTTGGCCAGAGAGGCTATGGGGTGGTTTTGACAAGCAGTATTGCATGTCAACCAGGTCCAGTATGATTGGGCGTTCAAGGGAGTCCTTACAGGACTGTACAATTGATTCGTGCACTCCTCAACATTACAGGACACAAGGTGGGACTTCCAGTCTGCCAAGTACACTGAGAAGTTGGGAGTACAAGGGTTCTACAATACCCTTAACAACCATGCCCAGAATATAGCAGTATACCCAGATCGGTACACTATGCTTGAAACATTCTTGGATGGTATCCCAGCAGACATGCGCCACTACCTGATATATGAGGATGGATTGTCCCCAGAGGTCAATGATGTTGAGGAGTTTGTGGCATACACCATAAGATATGAGCAGTCCTTTAAGACTGCTAACCACTACAAGCATTGTAGTAGCCACAAAAGAGGAAGCAGGTGACTACTGCCTGCTGGGGCACCCTCACAAGGTCAGCATATAGGAACCTTCCTGGCTAAGAAGGCCAACATGAATCATGACTGCAACATGTGGTTTGTGGTACGCAGAGCTCCTGCTAGGAATCAAGGACATAGCCGCCCATGACTAGAGTAGGCACTGGACAGAGAATGTCCTAAGCCAAGGCCAGAAGTCAAGCTGGCCAACCCATCTGGTCAGACAGGGACATGTTTTGCATGCGGCCAGCCAGGCTACTATGCTACCAACTGCCCTGCAAGGGCGAAAGCCCCAAGAAAGGGATATATACCCCAAGCCTACCTTTGGACTGCACATACTGCAGCTGCAAGTGGGAGTGATGGAGATATCTTCACCAAGTCTGAGGCTGAGCACCCCACAAATGACCAAGAGCCCCCAGAGGAGGCATTGGATGCTGAGCCTGAGAGTGTGGTCATGGAGGAGGAGGAGTACGTCACCATAGACATATACAACAGTGCCTTCAACAATGAGTACTACAGTTGTGACAACAACTCTGAGTGCCTAGCAGCAATGATGGATTGGCCATCTTCCAGCAATCACATCAAGAATAACATTGTACGAATGAAGAAGGTGACTCTTTGTTAGGCAGAGGGCACTTTGCAGCATCCTACATTGAAGTGTGCAGACAAAGAGTGTCTGGTCTTGTATGTAGATATAAATAGCCACAAGGCATGGACCTTGGGGGACTCTGAAAGCACTACTTTGGGCATTACACCCCAATTTGTCCACATATATGGAATTTCCATACAGGAGTTAGAGACTCTGTTGGCCTTGCAACTGGGCACTGTAGGGAGCCGTGCAATGGTGCAGTATGAGATGAATGTAACCGTCCAGACACTGGGCTCACATAGCTGGGAATATATAGATGTAGTAAACTTTGATTGCTATGACATGATATTGGGAACACCATTCATGCAGCATAACAAAGTCATGCTAGATTTTAAGCACTGTCAGATGCTAGTGAATGGGGAAGTAATCCCAGCTGAATGGGCTACAGCAGACAACACTAATAATCGCCTGTGATGTCACTGCACTACGGATAAGCGCAAGAATTCTCCATGACTCAGTCAGTACAAAGTGCTGGCAGTGGAGGATGTGGATGAGGAAGAACAGGCTATGCCTAGACTAAGCTCAGACCACAATGTGGTGATGATGAGCAAGGAGGAGTATCAAGCCTCTAAGATAAGAGACAAGCAAACACTCACTTCTGATGCTTGAGGCGCAAAGCCTCCAGGTAAACGCCAGCAGAAGGCAAAAAAGCTTGAGGACTCAGTGGATGTATGTCCACCTACCTTCTCACAAGTCAAGTTAGATGACTTGAGGGACAGCAACTGAGAGGCAGAAGTCTCATATTGTGAGGACACATAGTCCTTATGGGAGCGACCAGCTCCCTCCCCAAGTACAACTGGGCATACAACCCTCAAATGCTGCAGAAGTGGAACAAGCTGGTGGCAGCCACATATGCACAAAATGTGCACTAGTGACAGATGACTGTCACACCAGCGTATTGCCAGCCAGCATTGGATGAAGTTTCCATAGCATATTCCCTTATACATGAGGGGAAAAATCTAATAGCCTGTAGGGCAGCGATAGTAAAATCCCCACTAAAGCTGCACATACCCAATGATAGTCTCGATCAGATGCTTGCAATACACAAGCAATATGCACAGCAGCCTTGGCTACCATTAACTATGGTGGAAGTACTTCCCCTGATGTATCTGAAGAGGAAACAGAAGGCAACAAGCCTTCATGAGGACAATATTCCTCAGTTGTGGCAGCAATGGCAAGAAGGATTTGCTGATATGGTCAATGGGACCAAGGAGGAGCTCCCACCATGGTGGGAGGTGAACCATGAGATCAATCTCATAAACAAGAGCAAGCAGTACAAGTACCACTTGCTGTGCTGTCTATGCGCACTCTAGGAGCAACTACACAATAAAACTAATTGCTATTTGAATGCTCAATGGTGGTCACCATGCACCACTGCTCAGGCTGCACCATTACTGTGCATCCCAAAGAAGGACAGGACCCTTTGCACTGCTCTTAATGCATGTTAGTGCAACAATAATACCATAAAGGATGTAACTTTTTTACCAGATCAAGAGATGATCTAGGAAGACGTGGCTCAAGCAAAGTATTGCTCAAAGATTGACCTCATGAACGCTTATGAGCAGGTGTGCATTTGCACCAAAGATGTACCCAAGACTGTGTTTGCATCAATCATGGGCACATTTACGAGCAACATCATGCAAATTGGGGACTGTAATGCCCCAGCAACCTTTCAGAGGTTAATGACCTCTATATTTTAGGATGTGATAGGATGCTTTATGCACATCTACCTAGATGACATCTTCATCTATTTGGATTTCCTGAGGGAGCATGAACAGCACCTCAGAGTTGCGTTTGAACAACTATGCAAGTAAAAATTGTACTTGAAATGGAAAAAGTGTGAGCTTTGCACTCAAAGTATAGACTGCCTAGGGCATGTCATCAATGAGTGGGGGATACATCCTGATCAGGACAAGCTCAACTGCATTTGGGAATGGTGCATGCCACAAAACTACAATAACATCCAATGGTTTGTTGGCCTTGTCAACTACATATCAAGCTTTCTGCCCAATGTTACTCCCTATACTGGGCCACTCATGGCCATGATGCAGAATGAGTCACTATTCAATTGGTGGCCGCTGCACCAGCAGTGCTTTGAAATGGTTGAACAGATCTGTATAAAGACTCCAATTATTTGACCAATTGACCCCAGACAGGACGAGCCTATCTGGCTCATTTGTGATGCTTCTAAGACAGGCATTGGTGCCATGTATAGCCAGGGGAGTAGCTGGCAGACATGCTGCCCAGCAGGGTTCATGTTAAAGAAGTTCACAACCACCCAGCAAAACTATGCTGTGCACAAGCTAGAAACCCTAGCCATACTAGAGGCCCTCCTCAAGTGGGATAATAAACTGATGGGATACCCCATCCATATCATTACCAACCACAAGGCTCTTGAGTTCTTCAAGACTCAGATGAACTTGTCACCATGTCAGCAATGGTGGATTAACAATATGTCAAGATACCAATTTGACATCACCTATGTTAATGGTGAACTCAATAAAGTAGCAGACTGTTTGTCTCACTACTTTGAGAGTGATGTAGTCAGGGAGGCTCATGAACCTCATGAGTATGTGCAGGCAGATTGCCACATCAACCCAGACAAAGAGGATTTACCTCTCCATTGGTACCAGGAGATCAGAGAACATGTCCTGAAAGTATGCACAATGCGCAATGATGAATGGAGGTGAAGTACTTACCTCAGGAAGCAGCAGCATAAAGAGTGGGACATAGCCGCTGAGCTGCTAAAGGAGCATGAGGTCATGGACCCAGCCTCATCTGGAAAATCTGAGCGCCCCAATTGACCCTTTACTCTGGCTGAAATGCTAGAAGATGAATTGCCTTTGTCCCAGCCACCTAGCCTGGAGAAAGGCGACTTCCAAAAGGAAGTCATGCAGGAGTATAGATGTGACTCCCTCTTCACCAAGATAATCACCAATCCCGACAACCATTCTCAGTTCAGGCAGGGGCCTGACGGTTTAATCATGATGGAGAACTGTCAAGGAGTGGCAGTGATCTGCCTCCCCTGTACACAAACTATTGTGACATGAGTACTGGGCACTTCGGTGCTATATAAATGTTGGGATATGGCCAGATATAGTATTGGTGGCCACTATGGCCCAGGAGGTTACCAAGTTCTGCGCATCATGCACAGTGTGTCAAAGGGCAAAACTGCCCTCTGTAGCTCCTGCCAGGAGGCTGTACCAGCTACCAGTGCTGGTAAAGCCTTGGGATTCCATTGGAATGGACTTTATAGGTCCTTTTCTGAGTCACGAGGATTTGACTACCTCTGGATGATGATATGTCATATGACAAGCATGGTGCATCTTATACCAGTGCAAACAATGCTGACAGCTAAGGAGCTGTTGTGGATCTACCTTAGGGAGATCATTAGGCTGCATGGGCTGCCTAGTACCATTATGAGCGACTGTGACTCAAAATTCACATCGCAATGGTGGAGGGAACTCCACAAGCTGTTGGGAGCCAGACTCCTTATGTCAACTTCATTCCATCCTAAGACAGATGGGCAGACTGAGCAGGCCAACTGCAGTATAGGCCAGATCCTGAGGGCAGTTGTTTGTCCTGATCAACGAGACTGGGTAGACTGGTGTCCGCTCACTGAGTTTGCGATTAACATGAGTATTTCAAAGGCTACAGGGTATGCACCCTTTGAGCTCAATGGAGGGTACATGCTCTTCATGCTGCACAAAATTTGTGTGGATGTGGTAGCCCACCAAGGAGTAGTTGAGTTTGTCAGGCAGGCCCTGAAGAATATTGCATCGGTGCATGATGCCATCATTAAGATGCAAGTTTTTCAGGCAAAAAACGCCAATTACCATAGACAAAAGAATCTGCCTACATCAGTAGGAGCATTGATCTATTTGTCAATGCATAACCTGAGGCTGCCCAAGGGACAGGCAAGTAAACTCTGCTTGAAATGAGTAGGCCTGTACCATGTGCTAGATACAGAGCCAAGTACCTCCAATTATGTGCTAGAACTGCTGCAGGCATTGCAGGAACAACAAATTGTTCCAAAGTTTCATGTGTCGCTGTTGCAACCATATAGCACATCTAATAATGTGTTATGCCCTAACAGAGCGACCCAGGGCCCCTATGACTTTGAGGCACAAAACAATGACAAATGGTTTGTTGAGTGCATAATCAGACACCAGTGGACTGAGCAGAATACAGTCAAGTTTAAGATATGTTGGTCCCTTGGAAACACACCATGGGAGCTATACTCCCATTGCTCCAAGCTAGCAGCACTTGACCGCTATTTTGAGCTGAAGAGCATTAAGTGCCCACATCAGTTAGATAAGCATGCTGGCGTCTAATTTGATTGGCAGTGCCGATCACAGCTTGGCTGAGTTGGTCATCAATTGTGGCTGAGACACATCATAAAATTTGAAATTTCTTTTTTCCCTTTCTTTCTTCAACTATAGACACATCACCCATGGACCAGAATAGTCTGCAGCAGCAGAAGCAGCATGCACTTGAGTTTTCACCATTGGTCTTACCATCAGCTGAAGAGGAGGCAGATGGCTCCCCCACTTATCCAAAATGTGCTCCAGTAGGGACAATCACAACAGGCTGTGGGCTTCCCACAGCAGCAGCAACAACTAGTAGTGGTCTACCTGCCACAGCAGCCAGTGATCAGTGGCTATTCACCACAACAACTCATGCAGGGCAACTTTATGCCCCAGAACACACCTGTGAGCAGTTTTCCACCTCGTCAGATAGTACAGGGTGCTTATGCACCACATCATGCTAAGGGCCAATCTTAGTAAGTCCAGTACAGGGGGCTATTTGGCCTCCAAGCAACATCAGGATGGGGGCAGCTTGCTCCTGTACTGGCAAGAGGGCCAATGGGGGCACATCTTTTGCTCCAGTTTATGGCTTCAGCACACTATCCTGGCATGGCTGGTGTGCCAGCAATGATGCCATACTCCCTGGCCTAGATGGGAGCCTGGGGCATGATGCCCCAGTACGGTGCCTTGTATGAGGTGTCCACTGAAGGAGGAAAATCTACCTCCCAGTCAGCCACAATGCTGGCTGATGGTCCAGAGAGATGTAGATTATCCCTAATGCCAGCAACAATGGCATTTAAGAGCACAGAAGCTCTCAATACAGAACAAAGCAGCAAGTCTCTGGCCGAAGCACCGATGGAGAGCCTGGCCAGGCTTTCCTTGTTACAGCAGCTGGAGATGCTGCACCAACCTGAGCCTAGCCTTGGAAAAACAGTCATGGCCTTGATGTGACAAAAGAAAAGCACAGGCTGTCGAGCCCACTCACAACCAGGACTTAGTTTAATTCACAGCATTTACTTACATTCTTTTCAGTTCATTGCTCTGTGGCAATGCTTAACTACTTAGCAATGGTGAACTCATTTTTATTATAAATACTTACCATGTACTGTAGTTAACAGAACAGAGAACCAGAGTTTATATCTCAAGTTCAGATTTCTTTTGAGCTAACTTAGTACAAAGTCACTAATTGTCTGAACACCTCTAGCCTGCTTGCCACAGTACTTTTATACAAAACCTACATGCCTTGCACCTTTGGCAGGCATTACACAGCTTAGTTGTCACTAAGCCTCTTGTTTTCTTGCTGTGTTCCTTACTGCACTCACTCAGAATCTTTTCTTCTCTTTAGATGCATTTGACCATTAGCTGTAACAGGGTCATCCGTATTACCATCAGCGTCAACGACGCTATAATCAATTAGTACAGTATTACGTAAGCCAACATCTTGTTTTCGCACTAAGTACTAGTCAAATCCGATATTGCGGTCTGATTTAGCACTGTGTGAAATACACAGATAGTTCTAACTAGTAACCCCAGGTTACATTTTTTTAAATCTTCTGCTATCGGCTTTAGACGCTAGGCTTGTTACCGACTAGGCAACTCTCATCAAAACCTCTCGATTCTCTGTTGGCATCACGCTGAAAACGTGCTTCCATGACTGGCTCTCTTGATCTGGACCCTCCGTTCCCAGCTGCAGACGCAGGTCACTTACCTGTGCTACAGGCTGTGAAGACGCAATCTGCGTCAGCATACCAACCCCCGCCAAAGCGGG
>QGOA01002080.1:0-24725 GCA_003313075.1 Termitomyces sp. MG16
CATATCCAAATTTCTTGTATGGAATGAACTTAGGCTAAACCGTGGGAGTTCCTCAGTGATTTTGATGCGTGGTCTCAAATTGTTTTGCACGTCATGTTGCATTCTTTCCATTCACTGGAGTCTTTTCGAGTACCAGGTTTAACCTGAAATTAAAATTAAGAATAGGTATAAGTTGGGCTGACGAATGTGAAAGACGTAACATAGATCACGTGTCAATTGTCCTTCTCACCACGAGCTTTGCATTTGTCGGGACTGATAGTCTGTTTCTGCAGTACAGTGCATGATGGGCTTTTCATTCAACCTCGGAACACCAATCAATACTGCCCTCTTTGCGTATATCCTGTATTCGGTGAAGCACATCGTCTTCCCAACAATCTCGCGACCAAAGACAATCCCTCACGAATTCAAATTGGGGTATTCGTGGATGCCTAAGTCGCACCCGCCGACTGTACTCTTTAAGACTTACTCTCCGAAGACGCTAGAGCCATTTAACGGCAACGATGGGGGGAGGATTTTACTCGCTATTAACGGTATTGTGTTCGATGTTACTGCTGGACGGAACTTCTATGGGCCAAGTCAGTCATCCTGATATATTGTCTCTATCCCGGAAGCTTATGCCCACTAGACGGTATGTACGGTAATTTCGCTGGGAGGGATGCTTCGCGTGGAATGGCCAAACAATCTTTCGACCTCGGTATGCGTTCTAACGTACAGCAGAGAAAATCTCGATACGTTAACATATCTTTTTTATTAGAAATGCTTACACCGGTTGATCAACCTATGGACAAACTTGAGGACCTTAAGCCAGACGAAATGTATGTTTGCATCTTGTCCCGGGTATTTGGTGACTAATCGACTGTCTATAGTGAGAACATGAAAGGTTTACTCAATTTGTCATCGTTGTGCTCATTTACTCACAGAACAGTTAGGTTGGATTGAACATTTCTCCAACAAGTATATCATCTGCGGCAAACTCGTTGAAAACGATGCACTATAAACTCTCACTGATCTTTGTAATTGTATCCACTTCCACTTGCTGTTTTAGTCTCGCGCCTCTGTATATATGTCTCGAGTGGTAGTTCCAACTACCATCTTGATCTATCTGATAATGTTCCAAGTCCTCACCCGACGCATGAAGGACCTCGACCATTTACAATCTCATCCTGGCACTTGAGATCATCTCTATCCAAGTATTTGGAAGGTCGGCAAGGGATGACGAGCTGGACGAATTCGTTCTACCTACGACACAAGGTGTCCTGTCCACCGAAAGTGGAAGAATTCCAAATTTCCGAACTCCTCTCTACCAAGTATGGCGTGTAACCTTGACATTAATCTTCGCCTTCTTGAAAACGAACTTTCTTGGAAGGACAATCCGCAGCCAACCACACTTAATCATGTTGAGTTAAATACCCAAGTTCCCCTCGCCATCGAGAGGCAGCTACATCGATCTTCAATTTTGATGATGTCCAGGCTTTTTCAATCGACGTTCGCATCCAGATCTTGACCTCGAGGCTATTTCCAGCATGAAGTCAGCTCGCGACGGTCAAAATTTTAACATATCTAACAACTAGACCTGCCCTTTATTCAAACTTTGGTTGGCATACAGATAATACTTGAATCCATTGAAGAATGTGAAATCAATTTCATTATCCCTGCTCATAAACTCATTCCCATGCACGCCAATCTGAAATACTAAGCTTGTACGCCACCTTTCGATGACAGTGTTTACCTGTTTGCACCCTGATACCAAAACTACATATTTTATCGTTTCCTTCGCCATTACCTCTTCATTGATGTATCTACGATACTCTTCGCTCTTTTTCTTACCCGCATATCATGAGCCTGAACCATACCATGAATACCTCTGCGTTTTTTCCATATGCCTTTTTCAAAGAGCGAGAAGATATTGAAGGAAGCAAATTATGTTGAAAGAGCGTTCTCATGGACTACCGATAAAGATAAAATGTCGACCTCCTTCTTGACTCCGCTGCTCCATCGTGGTCTAGATTGAATCAAGTATTGATAGATTCTTACATGGGACGCTTTACGGACATTCGACAAACACGATAATTATCGTTCACAGCAGCACATCGAGAAATTCTCGGAGACAATGACTATGCATTATCGTGACAACAATCGGTATCTATATCTTCGAACTACCTGTCTTGGGACCTCGTTGCTGGCTTCTGTGTATGACGAAATCATTTTACTTGTGTAATCGATGCCAGGTTCTTGTCTATCTGTTCATTTAAGCTACAGTTACTAGGAGACCTCAAGTGGACCCGCTTGGCGAAAATGCAAGCGACCAGGACGATTGGGAGATGACTGGTCAAACAATACACGCTGCCATCATTGAAAGGCTTGACTACATCGATTTATCTCTCACTACATCAGTCCATAAAGCAATAATCTATAAAGAAGCGACGACAAAGTCACGGTTAATATTTAGTCGGGCATTGATTTCTTCCCGTTAAGTGTCAGTCCCATCATCTCGTTACAAAAAAAATCCAGGGTTTGCATGCTACATCGCGCAGAACACTTACCTTTCTTGATATTCGCGATAGACATCGGTTACAGTGAATCAGTCCATTCACAGATATCCTTATATCACTGTGTTCAGCGTCCCAAGTTAAGATAAGGGTGAATCAGTTTCTGGGGCTGCCTGGCACGCGACATTTACATTGACAGACATGGGCTGTGGAGAGGAACGGAAAAAGCTTCAACCGAAAGGAAGGAAATGGCATTCAGCAAAAAGAGGCGTTAGGTCCTACGTGTTTAGGCTCTGTTATTATCAAAGATTGAAAGTTGAACGTTGAAACGTTGGAGCGCTGAGCACTGAAGCTCTGCAGTCCGTGCATTGCCATTAGAGTATGCAAAGGAAATCATTCCCCCGCCAAAATTGATCAAGCGCAATAGTGACATCCAGCAACGGCGTCGCGAATGCCTGTACCAAAACGTGAACATCTGAAGATTGCAACGAAGTTTTTTTTTCCAGCCAACAGCTTGGTCAAAGTCACGCGAACATTCGGCAAACTGTCGTGACTCGGAACTCAGTATTCTGTAGAAATACGACATGGATTGGGACGAGGAGTACGACCTGCTGGCTGCCGGACGTTCGTTTATTGATCGCGCCCGGAATGCCCCTGATGATGAAGATACGGTTATTGAGCCTCCTTCAAGACCCGATGACGCATCAACATTCACAGCGGGGGATGAGACCCCTTTACAACAACTAATACGGCATTGGATAGATGAGAGGAACTGTCCGGATATTCTGCCTGCTCAAGAAGAGCTTCTGGTGAATATTCTTGATCATATACGACGACAGGTGGGATACAATTCAATCGTTTTGATCACCATATTGATCTCGGCCGCTGGACAGTCGCAAACTGTGCAGCTATTACGAGAGGATTCATCGACATCGGAGGACGAGCATATCAGGATTATGCTTGCCCAGACTGAGATGGAACGGGTGAAATTCATTGTGCGATCATATGTGCGCACTCGACATTTCAAGGTAAGTGTTGCTGTGCCAACATTTCGAGGAGTATCTCTCAAGCAATGCTCAGGGTATATTTTAGATCGACAGATACGCGCGATTCATCACAACAAACGCTGAAGTGCAGACACGTTTGACAACCGGTGAATTGGACCATGCAAGACGGTAATTACATTCCCAAATTGACACTTCGGGTTTGACGATGTTAACATACAGGTATGCAAATATACTCGACCGGCACTTGTATAAGTGTGTATTACAGAGTTTGCCCCAGTCCCAGGCCCACCTGGACGATTCAATTGCTTTCGTCCCTAGTATGAGTACGCATCCGCGTTGTTTCTTATCTTCCTTTCTCTAACACTTGCCTTCCAGTTACGCAACCCGACAAAACGCGACCCGTTTTTGTACATGCGCTACAAGACTGCCCGCCGATCCATCTACCAGAGTGTGTTTCGATAACTTCATAGATTGTTTGAATATCTAATATTATTGTCAGCGGATCAGCCTTAGAGATGCGTAAAAACCACATTTCGTTAGTGCCATACTACGTCGTTGAGCAGCTTGTTGCTCGAGGAGAGGTCGAACTCGTATAACTCAAGTTCCACGGATACAATTATGCCTGGATAGTGCCTTTCAATATGATTACAATACTATAATACTACAGAGGCTACGGCACCTGAGGCCTGAGCAGCGTTCCTCAGGAACGTTCATCATAACCGTCGTCATCGCTGCTCGGACTTCGAGGTCGATAGTTCGACACGACTTGCCGACTTCGTTTACCATCCTTTTGTTCTTGTTTCGGTTCAGCGTCCCATTCCATAGTTTGACCTTCATCATCACCCTTCTTCTTTCGTCGCTTTTTCGACGGTTCTTCCTCTCCATTACCAGCTTTCTTCCCTTTCCCTCTCTTCTTCTTTGCAGCCGCTTCCGCGTTCTCGCTTTGCAGGTCAATAGTTCCACCTGCAGATGGATCTGGCACGGCTTCTACGATCTCTTTGAGAAAATCAAGCATTTCCGTCGTTTCAACTGCATGTTTTCTGTATCAACAAATCAACAATTAAGCATCATATAAGATTACACAAGTGCGCACAAATGATACGCCTCAACTTTCTTGGAACCCCTCTCCATGGTGACTTTGCTGGATTGCTCGATTATTAGGCCAAGGAATAGTTCCAGAGCTTTCGCTGTGGGTGAAAAGACAAAATGTCAGCACCAGCACGAATAAAAAAAAAAGTTTAAAGCATATACAAATGACGATAGGAGTAGCTTGTGCAACCTTTCCGACCTCCTCATCCTTCTGCATAATCTTCTTGATACGTGCCTTGAAGTACGACAGAAAACCTGCATTCACACGAGTTACTCTCAAAGGTATGAATGTCGTACCACGGGGAATTTCGTCTGTTTGTTTTTGTTCTTCATCTTCGTACGGTTTATGGTCAGTAATTGATACCAAGAGTGCAGTCCAAGTTGAGAGAAAGAATGGGGTTCATCATGACAGCTTGATGCACGTGATATCATGATTTCGAACGTTTGAATCCAGAAACGTTGAAAGAAAGAAACACTGTGCACAAGCATGAAGGATCATCAAAGGCAAGCATAGAGCTGGAGTAATGTGCATTCACATGAACACTATCAACGGCTGCTTGGAAATCCCAGATACTTTTCGGTCATTTCTCCACATATCTACCTATTAGTAAAAATATGTGCCTCCGTCATAAGATTGTGGTGTGTTCTCCTCTTTACAGCGAAATAAAGGCATTTAATACCTCCAGCTTCTGTGCCCGTGATCGTCCTGATTTTGCGGGCAGATTCTAGAGTCCCGATAGTTGTAAATACATACACAGGGCACTCAAAAATGTTCATCAGTTCGTGGTGGGTGATGGAATAATATACTCGGTTAGAAAATGACGCAGTACTAGTATAGTGTGAGAAGTATTGTAACAACGTGGGTTTGGTCAGGCTGGTGGTGCAAGCCGACGTTGCCTTCGATATGATTAGATAGATTGAATCAAGACAAAACTGTTAATCCTACCCATCAAGATTTCCCAAGAGTTCTTCGAAGCGGCTCCGAAGATCTTGAATTTCTTTGTCGTACTTATCGCCTACTGTCTGTCCATAGTCCATCTGGAAAGCTTCACATTGGCGGATGAACTGCTCGAGATCTTTGACTCTAGTAATCGATAACTCCGGTTCATTAGACCCTCGAGCACGAGCGAGATAGGAAGCTGTGATGGTTGAGAAGCCACCTCGATTAAGTTCAATCAATGAGGCCAAATTCTGGACAGGGAGAACGCTGCACCATACCAAGGATGGATGTTGCAATTGCAGCCTAGACAAAGAAAGTTAATGTCTGGCCATTAACGTAATGTTAAATCCACCTGATGACTCGTAGCTGCAACAGACGCTAGGCCAGTCGTGAGTGCTCCAAGTATGACCTGAAGACCGATAGCAATATTTAACGTATAACCCGTCATCTTGGCCTTGAGGGTATACTTGTCTTTTTCGGCGATGGCGGTTAATAGAACAGGCTGCAGGCGTTCTTCTACTGTTTTCTCCCGTACTGTCTGACAATCATTAAGCCTCAGCCTTAGTTGACGCCCAGGAAAACACGTCTATGCACACCTTTCCATTGGCAGGCGCAATGTAATCAATGCCAGAACGCGGTCCGGATGCTAAGGGTCCCTCAAGTCCAATCCTACTGTCACGAACTCGCAATTCAGATGGAAGAGGAGGCAGAGGCACAGCGCGCTGTCTTGGATCTTCGTCCTCAAATACAAGCGACATTTGCGGCACAGGTTTTCGTCGGGTAGATCTTGGGGAGCTGCTATTCAATCCGAAGACAGGCAAGGATGAAGGACCTGGGTCAGACACGAGCGGCACAGAAGCATAACTACCTCCAGGATCTGCTGAAGGGATAGGCAATGTTAATACGGGGACAGACGTAGGTGAAGTTGGACTATGTTCCGCTGAAAGACTCGATATTCCGACCTGCGAGGGCGCCGTTTCAGACGCATGGTGTGCGGAAGTTGCATGTTCGAGGGACGACCTAGGAGCTCCAGATGGTCCCGGGGCAGAAGCAGAATGTTCCAACTCGGGAACTTGATCCATGGCAAGATGTAGAGAACGTAGGGGAAGGAAGGGGGGAATAAAAGAGCGGCTGTCAGATTTACCACGCTGACAAGGCGACCTTGCATTTCTATCATTGCGTTTCAATGTTATGTACCTGCTGGGTAAGGCAAATTTTGGAAACTTCTTAAAGGCGTGTAACGTTGTACTGAGGTACGATCGTTCCACATTTCCGTGATGTTATTCGGCTCATCATTAGGTCTCCAATTATACACGTCAAGAGATGTAACTGACACTGAGAACCGTGCTGAAGTGCAATAGCTAATTTGAGTGGATCTACTTACCAAAAGACCTGTGAAGAATCATTGGCACTGACTCAACATGCTGTATAGTTGTTGACCGCACTGTGAGACATTGTAGGAGTATTTTTCTTCAAGTTACCTGTCGACAGAAGGTTAGGGGTACTACCTACCCCACTTGGTTCAAGCTGCACCCTCTGCAGCTGTCGCTCCGAAGTCACGATAGACCGTAGTGAAACGTGCGACGATGTAAGGGTACAAAGACTATGATATCTGCTGTTCCTCGTTATTTAGCACTGGATATGAAGTAGACGTGCTTTTCATTCAGGTAGGCACGTACATGCAAAAATGTAGCCAGGATGCTTGTGTAACGGGTTCGTGACTACGTTACACTTTACTTCATATGTTTTCATTGATTACCATTACACTCCTTGACTACCGCTTACATATCCTATAAGTACCTAACCGAATGTTGTAGTTAGGCAGTTTTCTCGCAATCGAGGACTTACACTAGTTCACACCGCGAGACTCAATCCGTGTGCCGTGACTCTTGCCCTATCTGGCAGGCTCACGTCACAGCTTGTAATGTCATTTCGATCGAATTCGAGAATTATGTATTGCTATGTAACAGTTTTCGGAGAGAAGGAAGTCCTTGCCACTTGCAGAATCTGAAGCTGGAAACCTAGAACCCAGATACCTGCCTGGTTGTTGAAGATTACATAAATCCGTTTGGTCAAATAGTACGTAACAGATCTCTACGACGGAACTAGTCATGGAAAGTACTCGGGTATACTTATTGGATACATTTGATTTATGCTCTACGACCAATCTACGTCTGGCATTGCTACAAAATTAGTTAAATTGTCACTGACATGCTGATAGTTCATGTATTCTACTGCGATATAGGTGTGCTACTTTTCATTGGAATATTAACGCAAGATCATCTTACTCGGTGGAATGAGCTCCGACAGTGAACTTAAAGGTTATCAATAGTCATTAGGCCATAACGCTAGCAAGGAGTGCCATCCGGATCTGAAAAGAGCATATAATGAGTGATCTTATGCAAAGGATAGGAGTTATCACGTACAAAAAGGCCATAACGCATCTGCCGGAAGTAGACTGCCCGTCTCGAATCATAATCAACTTCGGGGTCGATTTCTGAAACAAGTGTATATGAGAACGAAGACAGTCATTTCCAGAAGCTTAAAGTTTTTTACCATTGACTCGAGGCAAAGGATGCATGACAATCATATCCTCCTTTGCCCTCGATAGGACCGCGTGATCCACACGATAAGCATCCTTTACCTGCAACCACTCTGCCTCGCTCGCAAACCGCTCCTTCTGCACGCGGGTGACGTACAAGACATCGGTATCAGCCAATACTTCGTCTAGTGACTCACAAATAGTGACTGGAATGCCTGCTTTACGTGCCGCAGTGACAACGCTAGAAGGCATGGAGAGTGCAGACGGAGAGACGAAGTTCAATCGAACGGTGTAAAGGGAGAGAAGGGCTACCAAGCTGTGCACAGTACGCCCATTCTTAAGGTCTCCAAGTAGAGTGATGGTACGACCGTTGACAGTACCAAGTTCGGAGCGAATCGTATAAATGTCAAGGAGAGCCTAAAGCGAAAGTCGTGAGGAATAGAAACAAGAGAGTAGGATAAAATTTACTTGAGTAGGGTGCTCCCCAACGCCGTCGCCAGCATTAATAACCGGGACCGGCGAATATTTAGCAGCCAACTGTGCACTTCCTACGTCAGGATGGCGCATCACAACCGCATCGGTGTAGCAAGAGAGCGTGCGAATTGTGTCCGGAATCGTCTCGCCTTTCTGGACTGATGCCCGATCCGCACTAACTTGTACAACTGTGCCCCCACACCTCTTCATCGCAGCATCGAAGGAGGCGCTCGTCCGAGTAGACGGCTCGTAGAAGAGCGTACAAAGAACCTTACCTCTAAGGACGTCCAAGGTGCCATTTCGTTCCACTTGGAGACGCATTTCGTGAGCGAGAGAGAAAAGGTCGTAGAGGTCCTTCTGAGTAAACTGTTTGACAGTCAGGATATGACGACGATGGAAACTCGGGTGAGGAAGAATATGAGAGTACAGCTGATTAGCTGATGATCCATGGGACACGATGGGCAACGCCATGACGGCAGAACGCTCAACGTCTTTCACAGCAGGCGTCGACGGACGTGGTACTAAAGAGGCAGGTGGAGCTGGATGACTCGTGGACGAAGCTGACACGTCCCTTCCAGACGTCAGCAAGAGTGATCCGTCGAGGAAAGTCGTGTGACCATGGACGACAACGCGGTGGATAGCACCTGATGTGGTTTTACCGTCCAACGGTGACCAGCCAGACGATCGCTTCGCAAAGGGAGCTCTCCGCCCGAGAACAACCTCAACACTAGTATGCAGTTGATCGGCAATGCCGAAGATGGAAACAGGATTGTCATGAAGGCGGAGTCGGATGTCGTCGAGCGTCAGAAGACCGTCAGTCACAGCAGTGAGTAACAAAGGCAAGGTCTCCTCAATACCAGAAGTCGGGCTTGACGGTCGCCTGCCTGCCTGAGCAAGGCTGTAGGGAGCATAGCCGACCGAGAAAGCGTCAATAGTGCCCATGTTTTTCCAGAGCAGCTTTTGATCGGCCGCAGTTGGAAGAACAGGCAAATCCGGATACTGCTCTCGAGTGAAGAATAAGGAGTAGACAGAAACGTCACAAGTAACTTTCAACTGCTTAGCCTTACTGAGGGAGATGAGGAGGAGATCGTCACTAGTACGAACATCGGTGATATGAACGCTGCGGCTGTGAAGACTGGCAAGCAGGAGGACGGAGGCGAGATCTGAACCCTTGGCATCGGAGATGATGGGTTTGTCAGTCGGCCAGGTAGTGAAATGTGCGGCGACAGCAGACACGGGCAGAGAGGCGCAATCAGCTCCAAAAGGTATAAACAAGGACTTTACTTCAGCAAGAGTCTCCTCGTCTACGGTCTGGTGGTTGGTTGCAGAAGCGGTGATGCTCAAGGTGTAATTGGACGCAGCAGCTCCGGTAGCGTTGGATTGTGCCTTTTCGAGCGAAGGACGATCGACAATCATGCTCTTGCCATCCCAAGGAAGAATCATGGCGGTCGTAAAGCCGGCACTGATGGAGGCTTCAGTTACGGCAGTAACATTCTGTCTGTTCTCTGTCAGGCCAGGGACAAATGCAGAGATGTTGACAAGCCCAGGGAAAGAGTGTGTCCGGTGTGAGCTTTTCGAGTCTACGGAGGAAACATCAAGTGGGAGCCTTCGAATGAGTGCCTCGGCAAGCATTTTTGCATTCTTGACGTTGGTAATCAGGGGAACCGCAAAATCAACGGCCATGCGACGGGTATGGTATCCCTTCGAGGAATAGCTTGCGGGGCGACGATAATGATTTTTGGAAGGTAAGTTGATGTACATGTCAATGAGGTTGTTTGCCAGATGCTGCGTCAAGGAATATTCAGATTTCTGTTCGCTACGGCTGTCTTCGCCAAGGGTCTCGAGGTACTGTGAAGAAAATGTGTTTTAGAAACCGTCAAGACGCGATCAAGAAAGAACACACCTTGCAGGTGACATTGTGCTCCGTCAAGAAATCAGCAGTCCCAGAGGTGGCAAAGATGTTGTATCCTGCGCTGCTCAGCTTCTGAATCGAGGGCAGAAGCTCGAGTTTCTCGCGGTAGCTACCAATCGAGAAGAGGATGTTTTTCTTCGGTGGGATTATACCAGTGGCAATGAGACCCTTGAGGTATGCCTCGTACTTGTCTCGGCCAAAGCATGCCACCTCTCCCGTCGAAGCCATTTCAACACCTAGAACGGGATCCGCGCCTGAGAGTCGGCTGAAGCTAAACTGAGGCACCTTGACACCAACGTAGTCCGGAGGAAGACCGGTATCTGGGTATGCTTCAATAGGAAGGTCGAGCATGACTTTCGTCGCCATCTCGATGGCATCGATGCCCGTAACCTTCGAGACGAAAGGGAAAGAACGAGCAGCGCGGAGGTTGCACTCAATGACCTTAATCTCGTTGTTCTTTGCAATGAACTGGATGTTGAAGGGGCCAGTGACGTTGAGGGCGTTACCAATTTTGGCCGTGGCTTCTTCAATCTGACGAACGGTTTCGGGATCGAGGTCCTGAGGAGGATGAATCAAGGTAGCGTCTCCGGAATGGACTCCAGCATTCTCAACGTGCTCAGAGATATAGTGCATAACCATCTTCCCCTCCTTAGCAACAGCGTCCATCTCGATCTCCTTGGCCTGCTCGATGTACTTGGTAATGACGACAGGGTGGTCGCGGGAAACAGCAGTGGCCTGGGTCAGGTAATTCTCCAAGTCGTCACCAGTAGACACGACGTTCATAGCCGCTCCAGAAAGGACATACGAAGGTCGCACTAGTACTGGATAGCCGACTTTGTCGCAGAAAGCCAAGGCTTCCTTGAAGCTAGTTAGTTCCTTCCAGTGGGGCTGATCTACCCCAATCGCGTCAAGGAGTCGAGAGAACTTGAAACGGTTCTCTGCGGTATCGATCATCTCAGGAGACGTTCCATAGATCTTGACATTTTGGCGATAGAGTGGGAGGGCGATGTTATTTGGAGTTTGACCACCCATGGACAGGATGACACCGCGAGACCGCTCCGTATCGTAGATGTCGAGAATAGTCTCTAGACTAATGTTTTCGAAGTACAGACGGTCCGCCTCGTCATAGTCTGTGCTGACAGTCTCCGGGTTGTAGTTGACCATGACTGTCGGAAGACCCTGTTCGCGTAAAGTCCGGATAGCTCGAACCGCACACCAATCGAACTCGACGGAGGACCCGATACGGTAAACACCAGATCCAAGGACCATAACCCCTCGGTCGTTGAACTCAATATCATGCTCGACGGCGTTATATGTGGTGTAAAGATAGTTGGTGAAAGCCGGGAACTCTGCGGCGACAGTATCAATCTGCTTTACGAACGGACTGATTCCGTTCTCCTGACGGAGCCTACGCACGGCGAGTTCGGTTGAGCTCATGCAAATGGCCAGCTGACGATCTGAGAAACCGAGTTGCTTGGCCTGGCGAAGGAGTGTCGAAGGGATGCTCGAGACGTTACATGTTCTATGAAGAACGTTAGACAGAGTAGTGACAGGTCCTGAGAAACGTACGAAAGATGCTTTTCCATCTTGTAAATGTTCTCAAGCTTGGTCAAGAACCACTTGTTAATTTTAGTCATCTGCCATATCTTGTCGACGCTGTAGCCCCGGTGAAACGCAGTGGAGATCGCGAAGATGCGCTTATCTGTCGGGTTCAAGAGTTCAGTATCAATATCCTCGACATAATCATTCTATATTTCAACCTTCATAAGCACGGCTCGCGGATACAATATGTGAGGATTTACCTTAGCAAAACCAGCGAACTGATCATCGATGGCCCGAATTGCCTTTTGAATGGTCTCTTCGAATGTCCTTCCAATACTCATAACCTCTCCGACGCTCTTCATGCTGCTACTTAAGAGCCTGCTGACACGGTTGAACTTCTTCAGATCCCACCGAGGGATCTTAACAACGCAGTAATCCAGACTGGGCTCGAAGCAAGCGCTAGTAACTTTCGTAACGGAGTTCTTAATCTCGTTCAAGGGTATACCGAGACCAAGTTTTGCTGCGATGAATGCCAGAGGGTATCCGGTAGCTTTCGAGGCAAGCGCAGATGAACGAGAGAGACGGGCATTGACCTGGGACCCATTGTTAGAGAAGGATCATTGAAAGCCTGATCAACCTTACCTCGATGATGCAATATTCCTGCGAGTCTGGGTTGAGAGCGTATTGAATGTTACACTCTCCAACAACACCAAGATGACGAATCACGTTGATAGCAGTAGTCCGGAGCATATTGTAGTCTGCATCCGAGAGCGTCTGGGAGGGTGCAACAACAATTGAGTCACCAGTATGAATACCAAGTGGATCAAAATTCTGAATGTAAAATGAGCCTTTCCCTTCAACCATCAAGGCGGAATAGGTGTACTTACCTCCATGTTACAAACTGTGATACAGTTATCTCGACAATCACGAACAACTTCGTATTCAATCTCCTTCCAACCCTTCATGCTCTTCTCAACCAATACCTGAGGGCTAGTGGCGAAAGCCTTGCTACAAAGCGCGCGAAGCTGAGTCTCGTCCTGTGCAAAACCAGATCCCAGACCTCCAAGAGCATACGCAGCACGAACGATAACAGGAAACCCGATAGTACACGCAGCCGACACTGCATCATCAGGGTTAGTCGCGGTAAAACTCTCGGCACATTTCTCCCCGATCTCATCCATGGCAGAAGCAAAGAGCTGACGATCCTCGGTAGTGATGATCGTCTCGATGGGAGTACCCAAGACTTGCACTCCCAGCTCCGCAAACTCATCCTTGAGCTTAATACCAACGTTGAGAGCCGTCTGACCACCGAAGGTGACATAAATACCGTCAGGCTTCTCAAACTTGATGACCTTGCGAACAAATTCGGGCGTCACAGGGAGGAAATAGACTTTGTCCGCCAAGCCTTTCGAAGTGGCGATGGTAGCGATGTTCGGGTTGATCATAATAGTGTAGATACCCTCCTCCTTCAAAGCCTTGATCGCTTGTGAACCGGAGTAGTCGAATTCGCCGGCTTGACCAATGGAGAGACCACCAGAGCCAAGGATGATTACCTTAGATACCTTAGCGCGTGGGACAGAGTTCTCGTTTTGCACTTTCTCGCCACCCGGCATGGAAATAGGGACAAGGGATTTCGTAGCGGCGCAGTCGGCAACGTTTTGAAGGAAGACGTCGAAGAGAAACTCTGTGTCGCGGGGACCGGGTGTGGATTCAGGGTGGAATTGGACGGAGAAGAAAGGTTTGTCAAGACAGTAGATACCCTCGTTACTCTTGTCATTAGCGTTATGGAAAAGCTCTTTCCATCCTGAGGGAAGGGTCGAAGTGTCCACTTGGTATCCATGATTTTGACTCGTGATGTAACATCGTCCGGACAGCGCGTCGGTGCACGGAATGTTGTGACCGCGGTTTCCATACTTCATCTTCGATGTCTTCGCACCGGCGGCCAGTGCCATCAGTTGGTGACCGAGGCAGATACCGAATATCGGTGTGTCGGCCTTCTCCATTGCCTTCGCGATGCGGGTAACTGTCTTTGGTATCATGGTAGGATCGCCAGGTCCGTTGGAAATAAAGAGTCCGTCATAAGGTTCATGATCAGAGATGAAATCGTAATCCCATGGGACAACCTTGAGCTCCACACCACGGTTAATGAAGCATCGGATCTGGTTGTATTTCATGCCCACGTCGAGTGCTAGAACGCGCAAAGGGCGTCCAGACGGATGAAGTTTTGGTACTGCTGTCGGTTTGTACAAGCGCGGGGCAGTGATAGACACGGCAGCGACGAGGTTAGTCTGATTCGGGTCAATGAAAGGAATGTCAATGAATTCTTCACGCCACGAGTAAGGAGTGGGGGGAGTGGAAGGAGCAGGAAGCGATGGAAGAAGAGGGTTTGGACGACTCGAAAAACCATTAGGATTTCGGGCAAGGACTTTTCCAAGCATGGAGCCCTTTTCTCTGATCTTTTTCGTGAGTGCGCGTGTGTCCACGGCGAAAAGGGCAGGGATGCCATTTTCTTTCAGCCAGGCGCCAAGCGAGGAGTTGGCAAGGAAGTGACTAAAATCATCGGAATAGTAACCGACAATGAGTGCTGCGACATGAATTCGCGAGGACTCAAACTCGGCAGGAAGAGCGTCAAGAGATTTTGGTCGTTCAGGGACACCATAGTTGCCAATCAAGGGGTATGTTAGCACGAGGATCTGACCCTCATACGAAGGATCGGTCAAGGATTCCGTGTATCCGACCATACCTGATTTGACGCGTGAGACCAAGGCCTTACACTGGCCTGGACTAACATACCTGTTTGAAAAACACATTCGCCTGCGACACTTTTCCCTTCAGCACCAAAGCTGATTCCCCGGAAAGCGGAGCCATCCGCGAGCTCAAGAACACCTTCTGTTTGCTCAACGCCGTCAACAGCAATAGATGCAGAAGCAGGTGGCGCCAGGAGGTTGGCGGCACTTGGTGAACGAGATAAAATGGGGCGAACTGGAGCGTTTTGAGCAACGGAAGTGGATTGACTCATGGTCATGATAATTATTGGTCGAATCAAGGCGTCGTCTTCCTCGCCACTCGGATCGACAGTTTCGAGTGGAGAGGAAGAAGAGAAAGGAAAAAATCGTCTATCTTTAGACCAAGCAAAATTCTTATTTGGCCCTGTGTGGGTGATCGCTTCGGAACATTATCGATTATCTGCTTCAAGAAACTCCTTCCGTTTCTCATCCCTCCGTACGTCGACAGATCCACAGATATATTCTCTGGTTCACAAATCTATAGATTATCTGTCAGTGACCGTTGTTACAGGGGAACTCGAATCGTACGTACATACTATGATGTGCGCGGCTACTGGTTCTAAAAATAGATAGCATATGTTTCGAAGGCTTTGTATGAGTGTCGCTTTACAACAATGGTGCAATGGTAGGCAGTTAATAAATATGTGATGAATGTTTCGGAGAGTATAATTCAATATACCTTGTGATCCACCAAGGTCTCGAAAGTCGATGACTCACTTAATTAGACTGTATGCTTCTGCGATGATCAAATAACCATCTCCGGTACACACGGAGACATTCAAGTCAAATATCAGTACTTGATGGCCAATATTCGTGGAATATCAGTCCTAGTGTCACCTTCTTGCTCAACACGAGCGTACAAATATTACCAGCTAAGATCACTTCAGGCCAGATACATGTCATAAAGAAGAATCAGCTCCTGATCACTTTTCTTCAAACCACCGCTGTCAATTGAATTAAATACTTACCTTTATTAGTCGCGGACAGCGTACTACGGATGTGAAGCGAAGCATCGCGTAGAGCGAATGTAAAGCGGTGAAATTGAATACGATAATCATGAGAAGATGCAATTTCTGCAGTGCAGAAGGTTTCTGGTTCGACTGGATATTGAGAGTACCACTTTAACCATGTTCTGTTCACGGATGTGACAACGAACAGACAAGCAACCTGCTCTTTTCCGAATCTAAATCCCATGGTGCGATCTGGCATCATTAGATCATGATCCGCGAAGAATGTCAGGAACGGAAGTCGTCTCCAACAAACTGGACAGCCTTCTAAACAACCTTGAGGCAGACAAAGTTTGGAAAACTCACCACTCATTAAAACAGGTCCAAATCCATTTCTTCCCATATTGAACGGTTCTTTACACATTTATTCCATCTATTCCGGATGGGCACAACCGGATCGTGTTGGACATCATCAAAGTAGAACGTGATAAAGCCAGAGAGTCGTAGAAAGCGTGCGAAATAGTACTGCAAAAGACTAAAGTAAGAGACAGAGACAGAGAGCGAGAGCCCAAATATTTTGGAGGGGTATGCAAGGGTATGGTAATTGTTGAAGAAGATTACTGTTCCTCCTCTCCTGCAACTTCCTCCTCGTATTCACCCTCTTCCTCCGCACTATAACAAAAGATCATTACTTTAAAGAATAACCCAAGATGAAAGAGATAAACGTACGTAGCATCCTGGTATTGTTGATATTCAGCGACCAGATCCTGCATATTTGACTCTGCTTCCGTGAACTATAAAGAGACGTCGACAAACATTATGAAAATAAGCTCAAGTCCACGACATACCTCCATTTCGTCCATACCCTCTTGGGTATACCAATGCAAGAAGGCTTTCCTCCTGAACATGGCAGTAAATTGGTCGCTAACACGCTTGAACAGCTCTTGGATGGCGGTGGAATTGCCGAGGAAGGTAACAGCCATTTTTAGGCCACGGGGAGCAATGTCACACTGAGCGGTCTGGACGTTGTTAGGAATCCACTCGACGAAGTAGGCAGAGTTTTTGCTCTGGACGTTCTGCATCTGCTCCTCAACCTCTTTCATTGAAACCTTACCACGGAAGACGGCGGCAACCTAAAAGAAGCGGTTCAGACATGGAGTAAAAGGAGAATACTGAGGTACAACGCACGGTGAGGTAACGACCATGCCTGGGATCAGTGGCAGCCATCATGTTCTTAGCATCGAACATCTGCTGGGTGAGCTCAGGGACAGTGACGGCGCGGTATTGTTGGCTGCCTCGGGCAGTGAGAGGAGCGAAGCCAGTCAAGAAGAAGTGAAGACGAGGGAAGGGAACTTGAAGGTGAAATCAGCTAGAGCATGGGGCAAACTATACAAAAGAATTACCCATGTTGACAGCCAACTTCCTCAAATCGGAGTTAAGCTGACCAGGGAATCGCAAGCAAGTCGTGATACCAGACATGACAATGGAGACAAGGTGATTGAGATCACCATACGTCGGTGTTGAGAGCTTAAGAGTCCTGAAGCAGATGTCGTAAAGGGCTTCGTTATCGATGCAGAAGGTTTCATCGGAGTTCTCAACAAGCTGGTGAACGGATAATGTTGCGTTGTAAGGCTTAAAAAATTGAATATGAGTGGTTGGTTTCATCCGGTATGTAGATGCATACTTCAACGACAGTGTCTGAGACTTTGGGGCTGGGCACGACGGAGTATGTGCACATCATTCGATCGGGATACTCTTCGCGAATCTTTGAAATCAAAAGGGTACCCATACCAGCACCAGTTCCCCCACCAAGCGAATGGGTTATTTGGAAACCTGTGATAAGCATACAAACACATCAACGATAATCTTTCTTAGTCTTATTCAACACAATTTACCCTGGAGGCAATCGGTCCCCTCAGCCTCCTTGCGAACAACATCAAGCACAGAATCAACAAGCTCAGCTCCCTCAGTGTAATCTATAAACTTCATCAGCATCGCAACACTCAAGATTGAATGAATACGCACGTCCTTTCGCCCAGTTGTTACCAGCACCACTTTGACCAAAGACAAAATTGTCAGGCCGGAAAAGGTTACCAAGAGGGCCGGATCGGACGGAGTCCATTGTCCCAGGCTCGAGATCAACCAGGACAGCACGAGGAACGTACTTGTTGGCACCGATCTCATTGTAGTATACCGAGATGCGCTCGAGTTGGATGTCATTATTCCCCTGGTACAAGCCATCGGGACCAATACCATGCTCATCGGAAACGACCTCCCAGAACTTAGCACCTTATCACAAGAGACGAAACACTCAGAACAAAAATCAACCAAGATGATTTGGAACACACCAATTTGGTTACCGCACTACCGTCACGATACACCAGTTGTCAGTGACAGCACAGCTGGCTTATGTAAAAGACACATACCTGGCCTGTCTGGAGATGAACAATTTCACGCATGCTATGAGTGAAGGCGTCAGCGGTTGCCAGCACAAATACGTGAAAGTGGTACGACAAAGAAACGCGACCTGATTCGCGTGTCGTGGCACATTATGTACCGCGAATCCACGAAAAATCACGACGCGAGACATCACATTAGCAGAGAGCAGAACTCACATTTAGTATTTGGAGTGAAATATGGGTATGCTCGTACAGAGAGAGGTGATCAGACAAGAGGTCAAGAAAATGAGGAAAGGTTCGGGCAGAGGGTGAACTTTGAAAATTAAAACCCAGATTCACATTCCGGGTGGCGCGAGCAACCACGCGAGTTCACTTGTTTTCTCCGTTGTACACTTGCACCCTGCCTCTCAGCTCGTTACAGTAGCTTGCCGGTGGTATAAAACTCAGTTATTCTTTCATTCTACGTTGATCACTGGTCAAGGCTGAGCAAAAAAAAGTCCTGAAGCCTGTTGTCTCCTCTCGAGCTTGATTTCTGTATATGACACTTCGAACACTATGAGGTCTTCTCACTAAAAATCTACACTACATTGTTCTCAGACGATATCGTTCAATGGATATATACTTGTCCACCTCTGCATACAAGCTTAACTGAGTGGGCGAATCACGATCCTCAACGGTCTAAATGAAACTAAGGCACGGTAAGAGTGCATAGTCATAAGTTTTTCGTACCCTTGTAAATTTATCAGTCAAGAGGTTCGATTCAACTTTTCAACACATACCTGCTGATTATCGTTCAGAGGGTCACATTGATGGGCACGCAATCAATGGTAACGAGACCGCTCTAATGCTTGGTCTGACTGACTGAAGAGGCCTTTCAAAGAGACGGGCTTACAAAGTCTTGACCACTGCAACAAACGGGTTCGTTATGGCACTGATTCTGACCGATGCCCAAGACGTCAATTGGGACGCAGTGAATACCACTGAATGGGAAGGGATCAAGGAAAGCTCTTGGAAGGACGTAAGTTAAGACGTACACTAGGCCTTCCACATCCTCAAGGACGACCCCGACCAGGCCGAGAAGATTGCCGATCAGGCTTCCGTCGGACTATATTAAGTGTTACATGCATGCTGTGGCCCGTGGACAAATCAGTACTCACACGCTCCAGCGCCTCACAGCATTTAGCTTGGCCTGCCGGGCACTGGCCCGCGGCTATAGTAGAACTAGGGTACGAGGCCGGCTGTATGTATTTACATTACTGAGCAAGCAAGAACCCTGACATGCGATGCACTCGAGGCTTACCATGGTGGGTGTAGCCGACACAAGCATAATGCACCCCAGTAAAACCAGCAGAAGCATAGCAGGGATACGGGAAAACATCTTGAGTTCTTCACAGGAAGGCTAGGGAATCAAGAGGTGAAGGAGACCAAGAATACTACAATGGCTCACGACTTTATACATGTTCTGTTGGTTTTCGGCCATCATTTTTCGCCCCTGCCATCCAGCACTGGAAGGGTATTGATTACGCGAATGACATTTGACACTGGCATAGAGAATTTCGTTTCTTAGCATTTCTCCTAATAAGTATGCATCGTTTAGGCATAGCGGTATGCTATCAACAAGGTGAATATGTATTTGAATGATTTCAATGTTCATCATATGATGGGACCCTGTCAAGTATACACCTCTTTGCAGCCCATAAATGCAGTAGTAGTCTGGGCAATTTCAAGGGCGGAAGGCGATGAATGGACACTGCCAGCTTTAGCTCATTTCAATTTTCCCCATAATTCTTGTTTCTCGTCCCTGGATCCAACGATAGAAACGGGGGCTTCAAAAGCTCTGTTGCACATCTGGTGCTTCGCTGACATTGGCGCTAAAGGCTGCGGACAATATTTCGGATCCGACCCCTCGCTGAGATTGATACAACGAAGACTGCCTGTCATCTTTACCGAGCAGATTCTAACATTTCCTGTCCCGATAGTGGCGCTTTATTGGCCTGCCCTGAGGTGTTTCCACGTGTCACAGAGGCACCTAAAAGTACAAGCGAGATCCTTGCCTGCAAAGATTCAAAATTAAAGATAAATGACATGCGAACATTATTAAGCCGGATAGGAATTTTGTTTTGCAACACCATACCATGATGGACACAGGTAATGGAGCCAGATGCAGAGTCTGATCTATTGGAATCACTCACATCCTCCTCGCCACTTCACTTGCTCTTCCTCATCTCAACAGCTACTTCCCGGCGTCCACATGTATTTTAGTGCTCTACGAGAAGCTTTATTCATGGGTAGGTGGGCAAAGTCCATTCATTACCATTCGCGAGAGTAAATTACACAGAGATGTCTTGGTTAAATTACAGTGTCTGTGGGTATGTCTATGGGTACGTTGAAGGAACATTAACGATCGTCAGGCGTTTTCCAAGGCGGATAGCCAGAGGCTGCCTGAGATGCTAAAGCAGTAGATGAAGAGACGTGGGAGACAGATGTGTTCCGCGAATGATTCTTTCCCAGCAGCGAAAGCCTGGCATCATCAGTGTCCCAATCATTATCATAGATTAGGGCATCATCAGCTACGATAGCACCTGTCCGTTTGTCCAAACGGAAAGTTAGTCCACGCAACTTTCGGTGTAGTGTTGCTTCATTGTCATGTGGGAAAAGCAGCTCTCCAAACCCGGAGCGCGCTGTCAATGATGCTATCACACCGATGGACCCAGGTGGATTGACAATGAAGACTTTTCGTCGTTCACGCTGATGAAGGATTTGAATCACGATGCCGGAAAATCCTACTAGGATGAGAATTAAGGCTAATGTATGAGCAGGCAAAGGACTAGAGAGAACCGGTTAGTGAGCTTCTCTGTCTACTTGAAGGAGATAGACGCACTCGATCCATAGTACGGGAACAAGTGATGTCACCTTCGCAGGTAACGTAGTATTGTTGTTGACAAAATAGATAGATTTAGCGACGACAGACAGATGTTGAGTCTGGCACGATAATACTCCCAGGTCAAGTTTTCGCACATGTAGTAGATACTTAATCACATACATAAACGGCTTGCGTAAGGTCCAAGAATCCGTCGTGAAGATCAAATGTTGATTGGGCTCCACCGGGTTTTTGGGAAGCAAAACGGAAGATAGCTCCAGACAAGCTCGATTTTGTTGCTAGTGATCGAGCCTGGATGAATGGATTCGTGTTATCAGGAAAGATGACCCTGTTCCAAATCTAAGAACAACAAGGGGAGAATTTCAGATGATGCACCAACCCGTTAAAAGCCTGCCCATTGAGTGAACCTCCCGTAACATTATTAGGAGGGATCTGTCCGTTCCGGATGGCAACTTCGGTGATAGATCTGTCGTTGAGGTCGACCGATGCAGTGATGTTGTGTGCCTCAATCGAAGGAGCACAAAAGACCGCCCTCACTTCAGGCGCACCATCGGTCTTATTATGGAAGAACCTGGGGACACATCAGCGCCAAGACCACCTTCAGAGTTTCAATGACAAACCAAAACATGACAGGTTGCAACGTAACATTGGCTGTTTGAACGCATGGTACGGGAACTACACCAAATTGTACTGGGGATGCCTGAACGCAATTGTAGAATGTATCAACTGCAAGAAGTCCAGTGAAAACTCACCATTGGATTATAAGTGACATTGAGTGTGCATCCTTCAGCCGATTGCGAGATCAAAGTGAATGACGCTGTATTCTCCTGATCAAGGCTAGCAGATGCAGGATTTTTGCAATTCGGTGTAGTTAGAATCCCTGTGGTGTTAACGGACACCGTCCCATTGAGCCCAGGGTCAGTGGGAAGCTGTACAGAGAAACATGAACAACAATAGATTACTGTAAACAATTACAAGATCGCTGACCGTAAATTGAGCTGTGGCCCAACGATCATGAATGAATGGGGGATCTGGTAACCCTTGGTATACGGCAGATACTGCATATCCGGCAGCGGCAACAAAGGCGTTCAGCTCATTAACATCTGGTATGAGTCCTATATCTTTCATGCTAGTGACAGAGATCGCTGCGGGAAGCGTCAGCAGGGAACAGCTTGTATGGCAAAAAAACCGTACAATTAACGTGTTCAACTTGTCGAAGCTGAAAAATCGCTCCCGCTGTTCTATAGTCAGTGCGTGGCTTTCAAATTTTGAAGGTCTTGGACTAGTCTTGCCTAAAGTCTGGAAGCAATACGTTCCGAGTGCAGTAATCGAAGACCAGAAGACAACTCGATGCTTGTACTTCATAGCTCGAAAGAGTCCGAAGAAGGGGCTACCAGAATTTGTCAGGTCCATACATTACGACCCTGCAATAAAACTACCCAAGTGCTACCTAAAAGACAAATAAGTAGAGAACAACGAGCAAGAAACTGTGTATAATGCCGCACATAATCCAGAAGTATACTCTCTTCAGCAGGCGATCGTCCTTTCCACAAGAGGATATAGGGCTTGAATCAAGTTATAATAGTCCATTAAAAGAGAACACGGCGACATACTTGCAGCCATCTCACACTCCAGTCTAACTCTCGCCACATGAAGGCAAGAGGCAAGATGATGCTAGAATTCATTTAACAGTACTCTATGGTCCTTAAAAACAAACGCGCTCACATGGTAGGTACAAAGGACTGAGATTGAGTGTTGCAATTGGTATTACAGTCGGGAGACAGCAATGGTACACGCACCAAGAGAAATTGGGGGGAAACTATAGGAAAAACATTTGTTTGTGGAACCTTAAAGCCTGGCGTCCGGTCAGCGGACGTCACCAAACCCTTTATGAAAACAGACTTACCATTACGCTCGTAGGATATTATCGTTCCTGCCTCAAGTCCTAATCCCAATGCTAAAATCAAGAATGGTGTCCCCAATACAACGACCCATGACATAAACCAAGGGCTCTACAAAAAATATGAATGCAATAACATCAACGAAATTCCAAGCTTACATATTGAAGCGCTTTCTTGTCACTTGAGCTTACCGATGGAATGAGATGGGTCGAATCTCGAGAAGTTTGTCCTGATCCTCTGCTGGGAGGTTCCGAATACATTTTGGAGGGAATCCCACTATTAAGCGTTTGTAGATTGAAGGTCAAAGGTTAAGGATACAGGCACATGTCAAATACGCAGTCGCATCAGGTAACGGATGTCAAACATGATGGCCAGATAAGGGTCGAACACTGCCATCATAATCTCAGGCTCTAAGAATAATAAATCTTACCTCCTTTGTCATATTGTCCTTCATCTATTTGGTCAAAAAAACAGGACAAACGAAAGCGCAAATGCAGATTTTACTTGAAGAGTTTGAAGCGCCTCACCGGACACAATTATTTTTACATTCTCACTTTTGCTATTTGTACTTTGACTGTCCAAACTTGCACTTTCTCACGGTTCAACTTGACCTTAAGCGCCTCACTGTCCAAACTTGCACTTTCCCACGGTTCAACTTGACCTTTCACTCCTTCGATTTATCATTTCACGCCCTTTTATGATCTTGAACTAGTAATTTTGATATAAGCAGGGTGCCTCACCTCTCAGTCACTTGCCACACACCCTGGACTATACTCAGATCTCAATAGTGCCCTAATTCAACTCAGCTGTCAAATAACGCTGCCGCGTTCTGCTTACTGATAAATTCGACACAACGGCTATCCACTTTAGCAATGACCATTCCGCTGCATAATCTCAGTATTGCATTCCAAGAGCTTTGTAGAGATACGGACATTGCACTACGCACACAGATTGGGGATGCTGCTAGGCTTGGAGAGCAGAAACGACGATGTCTGGAGTTTCAGTCAGCGCTTCGCATGGTGTGTTTACATGCATTTTTCATGAGAGTCCAGACACAGGTACAAATAGCAAAAGTGAGAATGTAAAAATAATTGTGTCCGGTGAGGCGCTTCAAAGTGATCGCAGAGTGATCTCCCATGAGGAACAGAATCTGTCTAAAGTTCAATGTGAGAATAATACAAATCATAATAGCAGTACATATACAGTTAAAAAATCAAGGTTGGACTGACGACACACTCGACGGGGCAAAGAGGAAAGAATAATTCCATGTACTGAGAGTGCATGGCCACAAACACAAAAGGGAGATGTAGATTCCAGATAAACATCTGAGCAGCGGCAGCCCTCTTCTCGACAGGGCTGAGGACCTGAGGCAGGAGGCCTGGTCATAGAGGTCAAGAAGAAAGTAAAGAAAAATACGTCAGCTTCTCCCCGACAAATGGCCAGAGCTTTGCAGATCTCCTGACCAAACATTATGGAGACTGACAGCCTAATGACTGTAGTTCAAACAGAAAGGAAGCGAAGCTCAGTAGTTCTAGTACCCCACAACGTCTTTGAAGGCAACCTGAGGCTAAAAGAAGTGTGAATATGATGCAGTCAAAATTGCTCACGGTCAAGTTGAACCGTGAGAAAGTGCAAGTTTGGACAGTCAAAGTACAAATAGCAAAAGTGAGAATGTAATAATTGTGTCCGGTGAAAGTGCATATGCCGAAAGTCAAAGTGTAAATAATTGTGTCCGCTGAGGCCCTTCATAGAAGAGTCTTGTACAGAATGCTATGATCTCTTTAAATTTCAGAACATTCAAGCTGCGGACCCGCGC